>CM031997.1:4451645-4478987 GCA_018804465.1 Populus tomentosa
TATGTATGTCGTTAGTATATGTACATGCTTGATTGTTATTTCTCAAATAAACTTGTAGTATAAATATATAATTTTGTACTTGTTATTGGTTTGTTTTAGATTTTATAAAATTGTATTTATTTGTAAATTGTTGAAACTTATGTTGAATTACCGAATTAGATATGTTGTGATGAAATGAATAATAGACTGTTTAACGAGTCCGTTTTAATTTTTATCAATACTATTGCGGAGTTGTAATTTTTGTAAATTTATTTGCATAAATTTGGATGGATGATGATAATTGATAATTAATGTTTAAGAGAAGTTTTAATTAGGTTGTTGGATAATCTCAAGTTAAACCAATATTTTTATAAATTTATTTACTTAACATAGTTAATTAATACATATTATCATTATTTTATAGAGGTTCGATAGAAGTCATGGATGTATCGAGATTTACCACAAGGATTGCGGAGGATAGATTATTATAATGGAGTTCAGAGTTTTATTAATTTTACAACATCTATTTCGAGAAATTTTAGTGGAGGCGGTATTAGATGTCCATACATTTTCATTATTTAACTGACGCGTGAGTCACATTTGTAGGGTCATTATCGAAAAGGTAGTGGTGGGAATATTACTTGAGGTTTTCCATTTATTCATTCTTGTATTTGTTTTTTAAAAAATGTATTTTGTTTAATAAGAAGCATTGTTTTTTTTTAATAAACAATTATTATAATCACAAAAGCAAGTTTATATATATATATATATATATATATATATATATATATATATATATATCAATTGAATCATTTCTTGCACTTGTATCAATACAATTAAGAATAATAACATTGATAAAATTACAAAATATATATATATATAATTAAAAATAACTATTCTATTTTTATTGAATATTAATGTGAAAGTTTTGAAGACATTTTGCACATTAGGTTATTATTGAAAACTATAACATAACTAGATAATGTTTAAATTTTTCTTCTCCTCTTTTTTTTTTTTGATTTTTTTAATTAATATATTTTATGAATATTTTTTTCTCTTCTTAACTTCATTCCCAACAACATTAAGGTAATTGTTTTTCTTTTTTTTGTGTTGTTTTTCAATATATATATATTTTTTAAAAATATCTATTCTTAATAATTGTATGAATGTTGTTGTAGGATTTTTTTTTTATATATGAGATCAATTTTTAGTTGATATATTTATAGGATTTTTAAATAGATTTTAATTATTTAATTATTTTCTAGTTTTTTAAAATATATTTATAAAACATTATTTTTAAATAATCACTAATGGAATTGCATACGATATTTTTATCGGTTATAAGACAAGCTTCTCGAGGAAAATACCGACTAAATGAAACATATAATGTTTTTAGCATGTTTTTTCATTAGTAAATCCATGAATAATAATATTTTTTTATTACTAATAAACAAAATCACCGATAAAAAAATTTACCGATAAAGCATTTTGGTAAGTTAATTACCAATATAATGATAGTATAAATACTGAAAAAAAAATTTATTGATAAATATAAAAATTATGATAATGAAATATCAATTTTAAAAATTTAGTTAATATTATTATTATTATTCTAAATAAAAGAGCTTAAAGATGTATACGAAACAAGCCAGACATATTTAGGCTTAAATGGCCCACGTGTCTAGTTTTATTGAAATTGATGCACGACACATTTTTCATCGTGTTTTTAATTTTAATGGACAATGCATCATCAACCTAATTTGTAAACATGTCATTTTCTAGCCTAATTTTTTGGTATTTTTTATGATTGAAAAATCAAAATTGATTTTTTCTTAATCTAAAAACCGTTATAAAATTATTAATAAATTAATTTTTAACCCAAAACCACCATCCAATAAGATTTCAAATTAAATCACATAAAAAATCTTCTTCCCGAATCTTAATCTATTTTTTTGGCAAGATAAACTATCTAAATCACCTATATTGAACTATTTTATGGAAAGCGAACCAACTGACATCAAAATCAATCCTTTTCATAGCTAAATTTTGCGTAATCAATTTCTTTCTTTCTCTTTTATTTTTTCAATGACTTTTCTCAACTCTCTCAACAATCAAGAACATAAACAATGAAATTTAAGATTGGAACAAAGTCCTAAAACTCTAGGGATCACATCATGTGTAAAATGAAATTTGATCAACCAAATTAAAGTTTTCTATGTATTTTGAACATTGATCTATCTTTTTTGTTTTTATTTTTTGTTCTTGTTCTTTTAATTTCTTTTTTAACTTTATACTAAAATTTTATTTTGTAACATCGATTTTTAATTTAAAATCAGACTATTTTTCAACACTTCCTTTATGTAAGAGATGCAAAATTAAAAAGATCTTAACAAATAAAACCATGGTAGTATAACATGGAAGGATAAAATTGCAAAGAAATAAAATCTAATGACTGCAATGAAAAAAGATAGAAATGAACTGTTATGTGTCGACATGAACAATGAATTGCATTGTTCCTAGATAGTTATTTAGTATTTTTAGTAATTATACATAGTTATAAGAACCTACTTGAATTTTGCGTACCTAACAAAAGGTATGGTTTTCGGGTCAGGTGGGCTGACCCGTGTCAATCTAATTTTATTTTTTTTTTAAATTATGTAACAATGCCATTCCTAGTTTTTGTTTTTTTTAAAAGCATGAAATAACTTTGTTTTGAAAAGAACAATTATACAATAAGGTATCAAGATATAATCCCTTGGGTTTATCGAGTTGACTCTCCTAGCGATTAAATATGAAAGAACGATATGAGGTAAATGAAGGACATAAAAAATCAGCCCTGATCAATCTGAGCTAGCATGGAAAACTTATAATCTCAATTATCAAGGACAGGTCAACTCGGGATATCCCACCAAACTCGTAGCCTAGATCATGAGATTAGAATGATTTGGTAGAAAAATATAAAAAAGAATTTTAAAGCCCATTTTTTTTTCAAAAAAAATAATATCAAATTATTTTAACTTTTTAAACTTGTGATCTGAGTCATTAAACTCAAAGTACCATATCTAGAAAAAACATGAAGCTCGATTCCCAAAAAATAATGTCAATTGTACAAAAGGATTATATAAATAACGATTAAAAGAATGGAGATAAAAAATAAAATACAAAGTAAATTTTATATTAGATTGAATGATGAAATTAAAAAGAAAAATTAATTTATCAAAAGAAAAAAAATCAAAAGAATTAGGATCAAAATTGACATAAAAAATAAAAATAAACTTTTGATTGAATGTTGAAATTGAAAAGAAAAATTGCTTTAACAAAAGAAAAAAATAATAAGAATGAGGATCAAATTAGTAAAAATAATAAACTATAAATTTAGATTTAATGATGAAATTAAAAATAAATTAAAATTTTATAAAATGACCAACAAAAAATATTGAAATCAAAACTTAATATCATAAATTTGGGTTGAAGGATGAAATTGAGAACTAACTTGTTGATTGATTTTCTAAATCTAATATTTGAGTAATTTTGGTAATTTACTTCAATTTAATTATAAATTTAATTTTTTTTATTTTTTTTTCTCTATAAATTTTCAAAATGAAGAATGAAACTTAAATACAACTATTTAAAAATGTCATATTTATTAATAATCTAATTTGTAAAATGTTAAGAAAAGTTAAATTGTAAACAAGGGTAATTCTAATATTTATAAAAGTTGATGAGTTGGGTAAATAACAATATTTTATAAGATTTTGGTGTGGTTAATAATATTTTTTTTTGAAATTTTGCACATTTTATTAAAAATATTGGTGGAATTTGAAAATTAAAAAAATGGTGAAATAGAACAGCCTGTAAATGTCATTATTGAAAAGATTGTTACTATTTAAAGCAGGGATATCTATTAAAAATTATTAAATGGTAAAAAAAGAAGAAATGTTTTTTTAAAAATATATCAAAGCTTTAATTAGAACGTTACTAATGTCTTAAAAACATATCTTAATAAAATAATTTTTTTAAAAATAAAAATAAATCATCAAGAGTAACCTTAATAAAACACACTTGTCATTAAAAAATAGAGAATTGCTCACTACACCAACCGATAATCTATCGCCCTTGGTTTTCAATGCCGCTTTCATTAATAGTTAGCCGACATGATTATTAAGGCTATTTTTATTTGAACACATTTTTTAAAAGTTCTCCACGTGTTTTATATTTTTATTAGTTAGATGAACCGTGTGATACCGCGAGTTATTTTGTTTTACATAAAAAATATTAAAAAAAATTAAGATTTAAAAATATTAGGTTTTTTTTTCAAAGCTATACCTAAAAATCTTGGGTTTTGGCTGTAACGCCTGATTTAAGAGTAATATTTATAATATTAATAATAATATTAAACTTGCATGACTCAAGTTTAAGTGAGCCTGGCTGCAACACTGGACCCAAGAGCATTAGATGCGGGTTTGGCTATAAAATCGTGTCATAAAAGTGTGATAATTAAATAGATTAATTAAAAAACAAAATAAAGAAAAAAACCAACAGAAAAAAAAACTAATGAAGAAAAATAAAAAATATATATATTTATTGGGTTAACCCTTCAAACCAGGTTAGCCCATCAAACCTAGGATTCGCGTCATGAACGTTTGATAACTAAATAAAAAAAAGTTGACGGGTTTATCCATAATTAACTGGGTTAACCTATCAAATCAAATTAATCCATCAAACTTAGGATACATATCATGAAAGTTTGACAATTAAATAGAAATAAACTTAACATTAATAAACTAAACTAAATTAAAAAAATTAATTAAAAAGAAAAAAAATTCGGGTTAACTCGTTAAACCAGACTAACCCATTAAACTCGGGATTCGTATAATGAAAGTCTGATAACTAAATAAAAAAATTTTAATATTAACAAACTATATCAAACAAAATTTTTTTATTAAAAAATTTAAAAAAAGAATACAGTTCTATAATATAATAATAATTATAATAATATAATATATTAATAATAGAGAAAGTGAAAGGCACAATACTTTCTTAACGCTTTTTAAAGTATTATATAATATATGAGGTGGTGGCAGGAGGGGGATTTTAAAACGTGATTAATTAAATTAATTAGATGACAAACTATGCTCCGTGCGTGGATCTATGTATCACTTCAAAGTTGTGCAGGCAGACAGCACGTTTTTTGTGCACTTCTGACTTTCGTAATTAAAGGATTTCTAACAAATGCAATCTAACAATGATTTTTAAAAATAAAAAATAAAAAATGAGAGAAACATTTACGAACTGCTAGGATAGGTCTGCACAAAGTATACAGTAGTAGTACAATTATTCCTGCCAAAGTGTCAGAAGTGGCACCCACACTAGAGAGACCATTGCAAAACGATGAGTTTTCCTTTCGTTTGAGGACAATTTTTCTCTCTTTTTTCAGCGATAGCAGAACGAGGACAATTTTTTTGTTTCAAACTAATACAGTTCTGAAAATATTTTCCTGCACCTACGCAACCCATCTGTAGACGCAGTGGCACCCACACTAGAGACCATACAATATACTGTCTTAAGACTAGATGATTAATTCTTATCTTAATCTACATCTTTAAGTCTATAACACTGTAAGTTAATTTATTTTATCTGTAGATTGATTGGAGTGTTTTATGTTTTGTCAAAAGGAGAACACTTTAGACACTGCTAGAACTTTGTCTAAAATCAACAGAATTATTGAAGAAATTAGCCTGTTAGTAATTTGTGTGGTAATATTCACTGAAAGATGTAATTACTGACAAAATTTATTGAATTTTGAAAATAAACAGTGCCGTAATACATAAATTTTAAATAATCATTCGTAAATCTATCGAAATTTATTTGTTTTATTAATATGCGGCCACCCTTGTCTCCAAACAAGTTGATACTATCACATGTGCTGTTTTGCATATGCCCATCAGCCTCATACATGTGGTGTATCTTTAGTACATGTGCTCTTCTGAGTTGCCCATCAGGCAGCATCAGGCAGGCTCTATTATTGTTGGGAGACTCTGGGATCTAAAAGTAGAGATGCAATCCATCCGCGATCCTTTTTTTTTTTTTTTTTTAACTTTTCAACATGATTCTCTTGAAAGCAGTTAGCAGATCAATAAATTTAGATAAGAACTATAAAAATGGATTTTTCATATTTTGATGGGGAAGATCCAATAAGATAGATATATAAGACAAATCACTTTAATTACCACAACACTCCACCCCAATTTCAGTTATTTATGGCAAACTTCTATATAAATGGGAAGAATGTGGCTTGGTTCTAAGAGATTGAGAATACTAGGACCATCAATAATTAGGGATCATCTGTTAAAGCCTTACAACTTAGATTTAAAGAATCTATATACAATGATCCTATAAAGACCCTTGTTAACATGAAATATATAGCTTCAATGAAGAATTATAAAATTCAGTTAAAGTTGATCTAAAACAAATAAAAGGGTTATCTGATTTCTCTCGACCTATTTTTTTTTTTATATATATAAAAGGGCTCAAGCAATAGATCAAAATATGAGTAAATGTGTTGAATCCTAAATCTTAGTGGTAGCTTATGACTTGACAAAAACATAAGAAAAAAATATTGTTATTATTAAACGAAGTGGAAAGGTTAGCGTTAAAGGGGTCCCTAGAAAATCAAATATACAAGTCTCTTTTAAGAGTGAGACTAAATCTAGCCTACCTCATAAGAAATTAACCCTAGCCCAACTAAAAAAATAAATAATAATAAAGGGGTTTGCGTTTAAAATACAATAGCAAGTGGAGTCTAAGCTATAAATGTGGAGGCTCAATGTTATATTTAATTGAAGAAATGGATAAGAAAGAGGAGGAAAAAGAGTTTATCATAGTTGAATATCTAGCTGATTTAGAAGACGTTTCAACAATGAACCCAAATAGGGATTTTGAATTTTTGATGCTCCTACGATACAGTTGCTAATATAGGCTCATACATGTGTGTGTATCTCAAATTTACTATAAGAGAAAAATAATATTCTGCAAATGAAAGTGTTTTTTTTCTTTAGAAAAACCAAAGTGTTGTTGAAATGTTATTAATGTTAGATGTCGATAAATATACTACAAGTTGATGAAGCTTGTAGGAAGATCAAGTCAATTATTGATTTATTAGAAGATCACTCAGGAAAAAAATAAAATGAAGGAATTAGATTGATGATTTTCTTTTCTGGGTGGATAGTTCCTTCTTCAACTCCTTAAACTTTTACACAGATAAATTTAATCCCTAGGTAAGTTGAATTAATGGAAGTGTTACAACAAAATGGAAAATAAAAAGGTTAAGAAACATTTCCACTCTTGACAGCACTAGAAATTAATCCCAAAGTATATAGAAACGCGTAAGTTGCATAGAACTGGAAGAAAAACCTGTTTTTTTAGCCTGTTATAGACTTCTGGTCTGAATTATATTTCTTTCATGCCAGGAAAAAGCCTTAGACATTAAAAAAAAAGGGGAAACAAAAAGATTATCTGCTTACGAATGATCCTCCAAAGCAATATCAACAGCGACATCATATCCAAAAGTCACGGAGTAATCATCCAACTCATCAGATGTAAACTTTGGCATCCTCCAGTTTCTTGCAACTTCAGAGTCATGGCCGCCGGTTAGAAGCTCTAACACCTACAAAGAAAGCAAAGAAAACAGGAAATGGGTTCAATCAGGTTAGTTGGTTGCCATCTCATATGGACTATAAGTGCATGACCTGGCACATAATAATGTATGTTCACCTCACTCATTGATGGACGCCATGGTGACGATTGTCTCACACAATATGAAGCTGTTAGCACAACTCTCTGCATTTGGTCTGGATCAAATTTTCCTTCCAGTTCCGGATCTGCTAGTTCCATGATGTTTCCAGATTCCATTAGTGGCTTTGCCTACACATGCAAGCCATTTAAATGAAATGAATTGGAATGACTTGGAGGGAACAAGAACTTCCAGTTTAGTTCTTGACAGACTTGAATTTACAAGTCAGAACTCCCAGCTAGCCATTGAGGTTATCTCCTGGTTACATTATGTTGCTGTGATTCCCATTACAGTTGTTTAAATTGTTGAAATTTGAAGTAGTATAGGTATTGGTAATGAAAGAATCCAATTATCACGTACCCATGAAAGAAGGTTTTGCTTCGATGAGTCCACAGGCCTCCGGCCGGTTATGATCTCCAAAAGAAGAACTCCAAATGCGTAAACATCAGTTTCTCATCCACAACTCCGTGCATGAAGTACTCCGGTGCTATGTATCCAAATGTGCCCTCAATTGGAATCACAGCATGGTGATTCCACTTGTTAGGAAGCCATTTCGCAAGCCCAAAATCAGTTATCTACAGAAAAACGAAATGCCAGCTTATCATCCCTTCAACCCCTCATCAGCTTTTAAGATTAGAATAGTGGAAGAGTTTGCTTGCAATGTTCATTCACCTGTGGCTCATAATCAGGCCCTCGAAGAACTTTAGAGGCTTTTATGTCACGATGTATTATTCGGTCCTTGCAGCATTTGTGGAGATAATGCAGACCCCTAGCCACTTCAAGGGCAATCTTGTGTCTTACTGGCCAGAAGGATGCTCATTATTTCATAGAGATTCGATAGAAATCATCAATGTTCAGTTACATATGTATCGAGAATCACTATAAAAATTACAGATGACAGTTTATTGTAATGGGGTTCAGGGTTTTATTAATTTTACAACATCTATTTCGAGAAATTTTAGTGGAGGTGGTATATATTAGGTGTCCATACGGAGATGTAAAAATAAAAAGTATATGCATCCAGGTGTTGTAATGATGTATCTTCTACACAAGAGGTTTATGAAGGATTATCTATGTTGGTATGCACACGGAGAACTGTTTATTGATAATGAGAGCATGATATAAAGGATGGTTGAGTCAACTTCTAATGCTAGCAACATGCATGGAGTTGTAAATGAAAACAGTAATCCTTACAAAAATATAGTTATGGATGCAATGAGAATGAATCAAGATAATGTCATTCAATGTCTAATTGTAGAAGAAGAACCTAATGCAGATGTGGCCATGTTTTTTGATCTGTTGAAAGATTTTGATGAACCATTATGGAATGGTTGGACGAATCATAGTAAATTATCGGTTGTTGCACAGGTGTTCACCATCAAGACGGATTGTAAGTTGAGTGAGGCCGATTATGACGAATTATCAAATGGGTGAGAAGTATTTTACCCGAAGAAAACAGGCTGAAAGTGAAATTCTATGCTGCTAAGTCCATGATGAAATCTTTCAGTTCACGACACTAGAAAATTGACATGTGCCCTAATTTCTGCATGCTGTACTACTTTGAAAATGTTGAGCTGACCAAATGCATGACATGTGGGCATTCCTGTTACAAATCTAGAACTGGCACGTGAAAGACTCGTGGCATATAAAAAACTTAAATACTTTCCTATCACACCTAAACTACAGAGGTTATTCATGTCATTAATGATTGCTGAGTATATGACATCGCATCAATCACGTGATGTGGTTGATACACTAATGGTGCATCCTTCTGACGGCGAAGCATGGAAACACTTTAACAGTGTGCAACATCACCTTTAACCTAAATTAAGGAACATGTGTCTTGGGTTGTGTACAGACGGATTCAATTCATTAGGGTCATTTGTTACTCCTTATTATTGTTAGCTAATCATACTCATGGTTTACAACTTATCACCGATAAATGACGTGTTGTTGGCCTCCAATTTTTTTTTTTTTAAAAGGAGGCCCGACTCACGACTAGCCTCTTTCATGGGCATGAGCTAGACATCACGCGTTTGCCCTTTTGGTTTTTATATATATACTTTTTTATTTAATATGTTTTCAACCTTTTAAACTTAAAAATAAATACATCATTTTTTAAAGGCTTTTTTTATATTTAGCTTGAAAAAAAAATCCTTTTTTTTTTTATCAAACTTGAAAAAAAAAAAATCAATTTTTTAGTCCTAGGCACCACCTTTATTTTTTTCTTTTGAAAAAAAATTGATTGATATTAAAAATGAAATCTCATGCACCTCGTTGGCATGTCATTAAATGAAAAATAATTTTGGAAATAAAAGGTAGTTAAATCCAATAGGATACATGACCTAGGTTGCATGTTTGATAAGTTAACAAGAGTTAACTCAAATCTTTTTTTTTTTTTAATTTTTTTTAATTGAATATTTTTATTTTCAATTTTTTTTCCTCCAACAATTATTTGATTAAGAATTGGGTAACTTGTTTAGGTTTGCTTTTTATTGTGTTATTATAGTTTTATAACCCGAGTCGCAAATTTAGCTATTTAACATGATTTTATCCAGGTCAATAAATATGTTATACTTTTATAAGAAAATATCTTCTAATATGTGTTAGGTTTTGAATGATGATTTTTATTTTTCTCTTAGAAACACATTAAAAAAATGTTAATCCGACCTGGTTTCTTTGACATCTTTTTGTTTTATTATTATTATCCAGTTCAATAAAAAATTAATTTCAAAAAACAAAATTATTTAACATAACCAGGTTTATTGTTCATATTAAAAGATTGTATATATTGATACATATCTATCTCCTAATTTTCAATTTAGTATTTAGTTATCCTTAATGAATTTTTTTTTTGCATTATTTTAATAGATAGTTTTAATTTATTTAATTAAATGCATGTATAATATTTTGATTTGTGATTATAATTTTTTTTGATGTAAAAAACGCTTTCACATTTATTTTTCTTGCGTTTGAAAACAAAATTATCTGACAGGCTACATAAGTAGCATACACTATCTGGAGAAATTTCATCTTACAAAAGATAACAGTTTAGTTTTCCCAACCGAGACAAACAAGGGACCTTATTGATAGAACCCATATACATAAGGCGGTAAAATGAATTTTACCCATCTAAAACTTAAAAGATGGTGGTCGTTTTATGCCCGTTTGCTTAAGCGGATGCGCACAAACGGGCCCTTAATAATATTCATAAATTGAAATTATAACTTTAAAAATATTTTGTTTTCAGAAACTTCTCAGTTTTTATATTTTTAAAGTATTTTTTCTAAAATTAAGATTTTTTTAATATTTTTCATTACTTCAATTTTTTTTTTATTTCCAAATCATTTTAATATATATATATATATATAAACACTATAAAAAAAATATCCTCTACAACTTCAACCAGGCAATGCAGACAACAGAGGCCATTAAAGGTTTGTATTCTACAACTTAACTATCTTCATGTTCATATAATTTAAGCCAATGAAGAGATCTGCAGACTGTGTCCTTATAATCTGCTGGGCTTTCTTGCAGAGCTAAAGCCTGAGAAAACTAGGCAGCGAACGCTTGCCAAGCCTACCTCCACCTCCAATTTCAAACAAGAAGAAAAATCACATTCCACCTGAGGCTGAGGGACCTCCTCGCACACCTCTACAACTCTGAAGTCGTGCTTTTCGAATTATTTCTAATGGATTTCGAATTGTGATATCTGTTTATCATCAACCATGTTCTGTTGGAATTATAATAGTGTTTCTAATTTAAAATGTATTAAAATAATATATATATTTATTTTTTAAAAATTATTTTTGATATCAACACATCAAAATGATTTAAAAATATAAAATAATAATAAAAATAAAATTTAACTTAAAAAATATAATTTGCATCACATTTTCAAACAAGCTTTATATAATAACCGGAGGTTTGGAAACTTCTCTATAGGAAGGAACATATATATATATATATAAAAGAAGTAGCCATGACATCTTCATTGTTATAATTGATGAGTTTGGGAAATATTTAGTCCCAACAATACCAATACTGATTATTTGTTCAATAATTCCTTCTGCTTCTTCTTTCTTTTATTGCTACTCCTTAGTATTATTTATATACTTGATGGCTTAATATTTGCGTAACTCCTTAACTGAGTTGGTGGGCTGTATGGGTTTTAGGTTTAAATCTTCAATTCACAAAATCGTACCAAACACGGCCCAACCTTATACACTCTTTACCCTTTTCTGAGTTTTAGCTTCTGCAACTACTTTTGAACCATGCCAGGGAGGTACTGCCCTCTTGAACTGAGTCCATTTAGGAAAATGATTTTTTTATACCCTAAAGGCATTTTCAAAAAGTTAATAGTTAGATTTTATAATTTAAAATTTTGAGTTAAAGATAATTTTTTAACATATTTATATTCTTACAATAAAAAAAATTTGAATCATACCGTTCTTTTTAATTAATTAAAGTTAATATAAAGCCACTATTGAATCTTTATCAGTTAATATGGTTCTTTAAGTTTTGTGATTGTAAATATTTGTTTATTTGTTTGATTGTTTCCATAATCTTCTATTATATTACATTCTCTGTAATTATCATTTTCCATATGATACCAGAGCAGGTGAATCAGACTTTCTTCTTTTTAGAAGGGAGACTTATGGCCTTAGTTTGCCTTCTATCCAGCCAAATGTTTTTCCTTTCTTTTTATCAATTCTAAATTTTGTTCAATAATTCCTTCGGCTTCTGTTGTTCAATAAGTTAATTTCATTGAAATCCCTAATGAGGAAGTAATTAAAAGGCAAACTAATCCCTAATGAGGGATTTTAACTTATTGAGGTCCTAGAACCTCATTAGGGATTTGAGGAGTAATTAAAATCCCTAATGAGGTTATAAAAATCAAAGGAAATGTTCTAGGATAAATTATTTCTAGAAATTCCTCTACATCATTTATGGTGAATTCAATGACCTCAATTTTAAGATCATGTAAGCTTTTTCTTGGGCAAATATTTCTCTAGAGAAATATAAATTCTTCTGGAATAAATGCTTGCATAAATCCCTTGGGAGGTGTTGATGGGGGATTCTTCGAAGATTAAGTTAGTACTAGTAATATTTGTGTGAAGAACAACATTAATAGAGATATTAAAGAGCTTTCATGAATGTATAAAAAGGGATGAAGAAGAAGATCTAAAGGTGAGGAGAAGAGAACTTAATCCTTATTCTTTTTTTCCCCTTCTTTTATATCACCTGATTTTCTTGCCTCATGCAACTTAGAAGGGGTAGAAAAATAATCTTGTATGATTAAAATAATATTATCTTACTATTTATACCATCACATCTAATTAATGTAAGTATAAACGGCTTGTTCATATTTAATGGAATTATGATGAGCATCATAATTATTAACCCAGACTTAGGGTATGGGAGGCTCAGGGTAGAATGACCCTTCAATTACGCATCCAATCTAAGAAATGTTGGGCTCAATTCCCGCCCGAAACCTAGGAGAAAATGGGGCGCGGTTACGTCCGAGCCTAACATGGATGTGTGGACACGGTTGCTTCCAGGTCCAACTTAGAGTTGGACGTGGTCATGTTCGGGCCCAACATAGGGCTAAGTGTTGACGCATACAGGTCCAACATAGAGTTGGATGCGGTTACGTCCAGGCTCACCATAGAGCTAGGTCCAGTCAATCCCCCTCCCCATAACTTTGAGTTGGACATCGCAAAAAACATAACTCTATTTCGGGTTATGATTTTCGTGCGTTATCTCTTAAATGTGGATAATTTGAGAAAGCATGACCTATCAATCCTAATAAAATAAGATTAAAGAAACTCAAGTATTTTCTAATTGTAATTTGTTTCCATAATCTTCAAGTGCATTATTTAAATAAAGAGTGAGCAGAGTAATATGTAACCATCATAAAGAGTATAATAAATTTTTTTATTATTATTTGTATACATTACAAGTTGGAGAGTGCCACGTACAAGAAATTAATTCCAATTCCGTGGCTTTCAGAATATGTCATACAACAGTATATATGGAGGAATCAACACAGATTATGGTTTCAATACTTTTGAGAACTACAAATATCGAATTTCATGGAGGAATAAATTCAGTAATCCAATTTGGTCTCATGTAAATTGAATATATTGTAAATTGAGAGCTACTATATATATATATATATATATATATATATATATATATATATATATATATATATATATGTGTGTGTGTGTGTGTGTGTGTGTGTGTGTGTGTGTTTGGGTTTAGATTGCCTACTTCAAACCAAGAAAATATCCAAGTTTCAATACATAAAAGCTAGATGGATAATAGCATTACGAGGCTTAAGGTATGGAGATCTATCGCATTCCCCTCGTTGAAAATCTTAGAATCCTTGAGTATTTGTTTGGCAGGCAATGCTAGCTGGCATTTCATTCTCGAAAATCTGAGATTACAATGTTTTTATATTGGGGGGAGGGGATTCATTTGGTATTACCACATTGATAGGTAATAAATTAGTTTTTTTTTAATATTTTTCAAATTAAAATGACTTAATTATTTTTAAAATTAAAAAAAAATCAAATTAACATTGAAAAGCATATCAAATTGGCATTGAGAAGCATTTTAGTTGTTTTAGTTTTATGAGCATAGGAAAATAATAGAATTACCCTTAAAATATTACTCTTTTTATTATGATTTTTTTTTAATTAGGTTTACTTAGAGGCTATTTAGTAATTTAAAAAATGTAAATATTATTAAAAAAAAATGTTCAACATGTGTGTGCAATGTGTCTGTGTATGGGTGTCCTTTATGACCTTTGAACGACGCATGCAACTTTATTCATAACCATATGTTTTTTTTTTTATGATCCTGGATGTCCGGACCAGCTTACGCACACTATGACTATTCCTAGGGCCTACTGAACATCCTGCAAGCCCAGTAGGCAAGTTAGGTACTGCGGGGGTGACAAACTGGTGTACAGCGAGGGTCAAACCCGGGACGTTCACAAGGATTGAACTTGCAGTTGACCACAACAGCTAGGCCCTCAAGTGCATTCATAACCATATGTTGCTTTTCATGGTGGTGATGTGATTCATTTGGTATTACCACATTGATTGACAATGAATTAGTCTTTTTATATATTTTTTGCACATTGAAATAACTTAATTACTCTTAAAATGTAAAAAAAAATAATTCCAATTGGCATAAAAAGGAAATTTAGTCGCTTTAGTTTTATGAGCATAGTAAAATGACAAAATTTCCTTTAAAATATTTTTCTTTTTATTATGATTTTTTTTTGTAATTAGGTTTACTTATAGGCTATTTAGTAATTTAACAAATGTAAATATTATTAAAAAAAAAATATTCAACGTGTGTGTGCAATGTGTCCGTGTATGGGTGTCCTTTATGATATTTGGACGACGCATGTGACTCTATTCATAACCATACATTGCTTTTTATGGTGGTAGTCAACTTGTTTTGAAAATGATCTAAGTTATAATGCCCTTCAATATTGGGTTATTTGATATTTAAGATTTAAAGTTCTATACAATTTGCTTTTGACATGGTTACCTCAGTATCACATCCAAGTCGTAGATTTTGGATGTTCACCTGGGTGGACTCGGGTCGAGTATTTTTTATTTTTTTATTATATTTATTTTTTTAATTTTATCCTTCAATATTTTGTTTGCTAGAAATGAAACTTTATTTTTTTGCCTTTTTATGTTTTATGGGGTTATCACATTCTCAAATATAGTTTTCTTCGTTATTAGATAAGATCCTTTAGTAGTTGATTTTTTTTTTAAATTGAGTTTTTATTTTAATTTCATTCTTTGACATTTGATTGTTTGGAAATTACTATTTGTATTTTTCTTTTCTTTCTATAGAGTTATCCCAATCGTGCTCATGATCTCAGTGTTAGAAGGTTAACCTGGTTTGACTTGAGTTTTTTTGTTATCGTTGTTTTTGTTTTTGTTTTTTTTGTTTTTTTTTTCAGTTTTGACATTAAGCATTGTTTCTAAAAAATATTACTATTTTTTAAACCAGAAATATGATGCCCTTTTAAATGAGATTATAATTTTTTTAACCTAATATTGACATTTTCCCTAATAATTATATGACAATATTAGTACTACATTTTCTAACATGTTTAAAAAATCAAATATATTATTTTACTTGGTACATACTTAGAGTTTTATCAAATTAAATTTAAATATTTTCTTGATCAAAAAATATAAATTTATAGTTGAATCCACTTCAATACATTAGTTTTTATTATAAGTAATATATGTTGTGCAAAACTATTTACATAAAAGGAAAGTATCAATTCTTTTAAAATTTAAATACTTAAATTTAAGGGTCAATATAATCGTAATTCATTTTGACTCCATTTGTCAAGGTTTTCAAGAAAATAAAAAAATTACAGAACATTTGAAAAACAAAACAAATGCCTTTTTGATGCAATTTGCTGACTATTTCATAATTCTTATCATATTCATGTTAACAAAATTTTAAAATTAGAAATATTGAAAAATATCAAAAAAAAAAAAAGAAAATCAAAGGAAAAAAACCTTTAAATGAAAAGACGAGTGGGCATGGCAATAATCAAAGAAGGAAAGGACCAAAATAAACACAAAGTTTTAGCCCCCTCTCCAAGTAGCTAAGATATAAGCAGATAAGGATAAAGACAAATAAAAGAAGAAAAAATAATAGAGCAGAGAGTAGAAAATTATAGAAAATGGTAGAAGAGAAGAAGAAGTTTTAGCTGCCTCTCCAAGTAACTAAGAGATAAAGATATAAAGATAAAAATAATGAAAAAAAAAGATAAAAAAGGAAGATAATAAAAAATTGTAAAAGAGAAGAAGAAATAAAATATAAAGAGAGATGTAAATAGTCCTACCCATACAATAAAAAAAAAAAGGGAATGTAAAAGACATAAGATCAAGAGGGAAAAAGTTTTGGGAAAGAAAAAATGTTATGAATAAAAAATAAAGAGAGAGAAAGAATATGAAAATATATTTGTTATTTGAATTTGAATTTTCCATGTTAATGTGTGAGTGGATTCATTATTGTGTTCTTGTTTTTAGGATAACTTTTTTTAAAGCCACGAGTGAATTTGGATTGAATCAATATAATCAATTATATACCCATTAGGTATGAGTGGTGGTCTTCATACTTCTTTTAATCAAATCTTACATGGACGCATGCTTTTCATTTGTTCACCGTACGTTTGCCCCTTTGAGTCCAAAATTGTATTTCAAAAGTGAGGATTAAATCTTGTTTTTAGATTTAGATTCCAAATCATTACTTTAGATTTAATAGTATTTTTACCTTTAATAACAAATATATATATATATATATATATATATATATATATATATATATATATATAGATTGTTAACTTTATTTTGATATACCAATCTCTTATCTAAAACTTTAAAAAACCAATTAGGGTTTTTCAGTTATCATAAATTAGATAGCAATTCTTTTTTATTCTTACTCTTTTTATATATAGTTTATTGAGATGTCTGCTGTAACATGCATGCATATAGTACGCTTGTAATAAATTATACAGAAATTCTTAATTAAAACTGAACTTTATAAACAAACAAATGTACTTTATTAAAAAAATTAGTTTCCAACCAAACATAAATAAATTACATTACTAAGAGCCATATTCTCAAATATTGTATTTTAAAACGAGAGATTTTATGGTTTTCAAGAAGTAATTATTAATATTTATTTAATGAGAAAGAAATAAATACAAGAAGAAGATACAAATAGAAGAAAAAGAATTCAAAAACTAGTTTTTGAATTTAAGTAAAAACAATGTTTTTATTATTTGTGGTAGAACCACATTTGATTTTTTTTTAATCACGCTTTATATATTTTCTCCTCCATTTTCATCTAGTGGTTGGGTAGATATGTGACACCTCATTTAAAGATTATCTAAGGATAAATAAACATATCTTCATTTCAGATTTGATCAACTGGGCACCTTTCGGGCATCACTTGCTCTTCTTTTTCTGGATGACACGTATTGGTTCACTACATGCAAATAAACAAAAGCTGCACTGGAATTGATTCGAATTCGCATTGTTTGGGTTTTTTGTTTTCGCATCCTTGACATTCCCGCGTGATTGACTTCAAAGATATCTCTGTTGCCCAGAAGACAGATAAAAAAAATTCTCCATTTCTATATTCATTATCACCTCCTGACACACATGCATACATACATTATGTATGTATGGCTTGAAGGTGTTTTTGGATACACCTAGTAAAAATAGAACAAAACAGTATAAGATAGCATAAACAGATTCCGTTAATCATCAATAGAATCACCATAAGAAAATGCTAGGTCGTTAATGGATCCCGATGGGATTTCTATAGTATTAAGAAACTATTTCTATCTATCTTTGTATGTATCATCACGAACACATCCTTATCATCAGCTCATCATTGATTATCACAATAAAATCCTATTTTTTTAAAAGGAAGATAACATTATAATAATAAATATAACTTCTTTCAAGAAAAATTACCACAACAAAAGTTTTCCAAATATAATCAACAAAGACATTAACAAATACTTAAAGAGGAAAAGGAAGGAGAAAGTGAGCCCTTTTGAAATGGATAATGTTAATGTTAATGTTAATAGATAATGTTGGAGTTTAATAGAACCATTCAATCCAAAATGTATTAGATCAGGTCATATGAAGGTTTCTATATATATATATATATATATATACTCTCTTACTACTTGAGAATTCATAGCAGATAAGAAACAAGATCACGGGACCTCCTCCACTAAAAGGATGGAATATGTTTTCATGTGGTTGCAGCTAGCGTGGATTAAACGCCTTTCCAAGCTCGCGTAGCATGAGCACTCGCCAAGTCTTTAAAGTGTTTTTTTTTGCATTGTAGAAAGATGCTTTCTATGAGATAATAGTAAATGATACAGTCTGATATGGTTTTTTTTTTTTGTTTGACTGATAGAGAAGGAGAGACGACTCCTTCCTTGGAAACACCATATCTTGCATTCCATCCAAAAGGGGAAAGCACAAACCTCAAGAATTCCCACTCCCCAAAAATGGCATGGCTTGGATATAATATAATATAATATATATATTCCATCCAATCCTGTGTTTTTTCTCCTCTCCTTTCCCAGTTTTTCCTCCTTTTATCTTAGGACACGTACAAACCTCAGTGGAAAAGAGCAAAAGCCACCAAAAACATCGAAACAACAAATGAAATAACTCGCACAGGAAACAGAGATGGACATGCCGGTGAAGTTCCAGGTCTTTTTTCTCTCAAGTAAACCTAATCTCATATGACAGCTAAAGGAAAGGATTATCCGGGGTGCTGACACGTACTAGGGTCTTGGTATTTTTTCCAGGTTCAGCTGGAAAAAAAGAGTAATATTTTGAAAGCATAGCAACCCACCGCCCCATCTTAATAGTTGTACGTTGACAGGTTACGGAAAGGGAGAAATATTAATAACAGTAACAATAAGGATAAGAGATGTGTGTTGAGGGTTGCTTTTAATCTTTGCTTCGCTCTCCTTCTCCATGTTTCTTGGCAAGTTGCAAATGGAGCATGATAATTCCTGACGTTAAAGCCAAACTATTCTGTCTTTATCCCGCTTTAGAAACTTGTGGCAAGGGAACATTCTAGCTAGGAGAATAATTATTACTGCTAAATAGTAATAACCTTTGCATTTCTTAATTATCTTTAATTTTAAATTGTTTTTTTTTTAGAATAAAATGAACTGATGATCATATATTCCTACCAAAAATAAAAGAAGAAAGAATAAAACTGATGATATAAATAGTTAGTTTGAGGTGGGAAAGAACTGGGCGGATTCAATTTACAAGATTTGATCTTTGCAACTTGGAAGAGGGAATTAATGAATAAAAATCATCTCCATGATGGGTCTTCCTCAGAATTTAATCCAGGCATTAATTAAATTTACATGTATTCATTAAAATCTTGATTCAGCATGAACAAGCTGGTGATTTCTGCCACTTTACAAACATCTAGAACATGTTCCCCGGTGTCACATGCATGCCCTAACCTACTAGTCTCTGGACGACTCTGTGGTCCAAAGTCTGGTTGTTTCTTTTCCTATGCCTCCTTATTGGGTGGTGCTTAGGGCAAACCAACTGTCAATCTTTCTTATCTTTTGGTTTTAGGCTGCTCTTTTTACACACACACACACACACACACACACACACACACACACACATATATATATATGCATCTTGGCATTTGTTTCTCTTCTAGCTCCAATTGGAGTTAGTATTATGTTCTTTAGCCTCTCCTGAAGAACAAAATCATGAGAAAGATTGTTTCTACTGAGATTATGCCCTCACCATCTTAAAAACTTCAAATAAAAAAGATAGGCACAAGAGTACTTGTGCAAAAACATGTTATTAATACGATATATACTCCAAGTATGTCCTTAAACTACACATTTAGTGATAGTAAAGACGAGTTTTTGAAGTGATTGAGAGTCGAGTCTATCGAATTAATTGTCCAAATATAAATAGGTGCTAGCGTGACAAGTCATGTGCAGTGGGAGACACAGATAGTAGTCCAAGGCCCATCGATACCCCACCTCATCGTATTATATATATATAGTGTTAGGGTTTTCCACTGTACCACACAAGACACAATTTACTCTAAAATTATTCCTTTACCCTTGAATTAAAATAAAAAGTGTCTTGGAGTAATTTAGTCTTTTTTAGAAATCCATTAGCGACTAAAAAATTATTTGGAGATATGTTTAAATTTTCTAATTTTTCTTTTTTATAAACAAAATGATATTTTACCCCTATAGCTGTCAGTTTCTTAAATTGTTAGCAAATGATGGTATAGTCTCATAAATTTTTTTAAAATAGTTAGACTATTTATTTACCCGTGAGGTAAAAAAAAAAAAAACAAAACTAGAGTCGTTAACAAAAAATGCTTTTTTTGTTTTTCCTTACATTTTAAAATAAAATAGAGATATAATTATACCTTTATAAAAGATAAAAATCAAGAGTCATGCGTCTAGGTGCATTGTGCATTTTCATGATGGTTTTTTATTTTGTGATTTTCAGGTTAATGAAAGACATTTGATATTTTTTAAGTTGGGAAACTATTCTTTTTATTTGAAGAAGTTGTTGGCGCGTGTTGTTTGTGGTGTTTGGGTGGCATGTGGGGTGCCATTTGATGGCCAAACTTGCCTTTTGGTCGTGTCCTTGGTTGTGGATGATGGTAGGTTTGTCACTGGTAATCATTTTTTTTATCTCTTTTCTAGAGAAAATGCATGTTCGTCCTTTTATCTTTAAATTTGTCAATTTTTGTTGTTTATTTTTGTCCTTGGTTTTATTACAAAAGTTTTTTTATTTAGTCATTAGATTATAATTTGTCATATATTATTTTTTTCCAATTCAATCCGTAATTTCTTTGATTTCTGATTTTTTTTCTCCTAACCCTTTTGTTAAAACTTTGTTGGTTTTCAATTTCATCATTTAAACAAAGTTTATGTTGTTTTATTCTTTTCAATTTATCCCTCATTGTTTTGATTTTATTTTTCTTTTGTTATAGTTTATTTGTTTTTAAATTAAGCCTCAGAATTAAATTTTTTTGATGCTTTCTAATTTATTTTTTATTTCAATTTTCTCCCTTATTTTTTTAATCATAATTTTTGTGCAGTCTTTTCTCTGGTTGCATCCTTTGGCCTTTGAAGATTTTGTGGTTATCCTTAATTTATTCTCTATCGATTTATCATCTTTTAATAGCCTATATTGTGGGTTTTGCAAACCTTTTTTGAATAAAGTTTTTTTTTTAATAATTTCTTTTGTATTTAATTTTTGAATGATTCTTTTTATTTATAAAGGTGAACTTTATTTTATAAAAAAATATTTATTTTGAAATAATATTTCTTATATGTTTGGCCTTGCATAATTGTTTTTCTTTTTATTCTATGCAATCAGTTTCGCATTTTTTATTATCTTTTATTAATTTTAATAAATAAATTCAGTACACACAAACGGGTAAATATCTCATTTTAAAATATCAAATATCTTAGCCTGCATCTATCTCTTAATTTTTTTTAAATTCTCCTTTTGTTATTGTTAACAATACTTTTTTTTGTTTATTTATATAAATGGTTATCAGTTTATTTGATTAGATGCTTGCATGAATATTTTAATTTATACTTTGATTTTTTTAATATAAAATAGCCTATATATCCATGATTATTTTTTAGAAACAATTATGACATACAGAGACATGCAAGTCAAATAGATAGTGTACACACACACTCAAATACTTGTTGTGCAATGCTGCTAGTGATAGTAAAATTCTTTAAACATAAAAGAAATGTTTAAGTGGTGAAGGAGTTCATTCACAATATAATTAAATCCTGTCCAAGTTAAATTAAAAAACTATCAACTCAATTTCTTATCTAATATGGGTTTCAAATAAAAATATTTAAGAAATTTGAAACTATCAACTCAATTTCTTATATAATTTGGGTTTCAAATAAAAATATATAAGAGTTATCTTGATATAACTCAATTGACTTTATGGATTCAACAAAAAATAAAATCATAGAAAAAAAAACAAATGCCAAAAATAAAATCCAACTGTGCAAATCTTAAGGCAACCTACATGATTGGTAAAATAGTGGTTTGAGTTTTTAAAAACATCAAGATGAAACTGTTTTCTAAATATTGAGATGAAGATATATTAGATTGAATCTGACCAACTCGATATCTTAAATTGACTATAGTCAACTTGAGTAAATTCACCAAACTCATGACCTGAGTTATATGCTCAATTGATTTTATGGATTCAACAAAAAATAAAATCATAGAAAAAAAAACAAATGCCAAAAATAAAATTCAAGTGCGCACATCTTAAGGCAACCTACATGATCGGTAAAATAATGGTTTGAGTTTTAAAAAACATCAAGATGAAACTGTTTTCTAAACACAGAGATGAAGACATATTAAATTGACTCTGACAAACTCGACATCTTAGATTGACTCTAGTTAACTTGAGTAAATTCACCAAACTTGTGACTTAAGTCATATACTCAATTAACTTTATCGATTCAACAAAAAATAAAATCATAGAAAAAAAATGCCAAAAATAAAATCCAAGTGTGTAAATCTTAAGGCAACCTACATGATCGGTAAAACAGTGGTTTGAGTTTTTAAAAACATCAAGATGAAACTGTTTTCTAAACATTGAGATGAAGAAATATTATATTGACTTTGACCAACTTGACATCTTAGATTGACTCTAGTCAACTTGAGTAAATTCACCAATCTTGTGACCTAAGTCATATATTCTATTGAGTTCACTAATTTTTTTTTAATGATATGATAAAAAAAATAGAAAGACCAATTCAAAATTAATCAAATATTAAATGATAAAATAAAAATAAAAAAATCCAATAACATATCTAACAAAAACTCAATTTGAAGGATGAAATTGAAAGAAAAACAAAAATAATAAAAAAACAAAAAAGGCTAGCCTAATTAGCGGGCATGGTTGGTCTAGTTTGTTCGGATCACAAAAAGCCTTGATGTTTGGGCCATACTTTATTTTTCTTAAGAGGTGGATAACTTGTTGAGAACCTTGTTTTTTTTTTTTTTTCCCTTAAGAAAAAAAGACAACTCATCACTTGCTGGTGGTAAACAACTTGTCACCTAGTGGCATCGATCCATTATCAAACCATTATTGTGGTGATAAGAAAAAGAGGGAATGGGTTTTTTTAGTTGAAAATCTTTTTTTAAACCCATTTTAATTAAAACAAAACTACTAAATACCGTAACAACCTTTCTAAATCACCTAATAACTCCATAATGCCCCAAAATCACTAGAAAATAAAAATCAACCAAATAAAAAAATCTTTAAACTAACTCTGTTATACTTTATCAGGTAAGATAAATGTTCAAAACACTACCATCAAATCTTCATCGTCCAATGAAACTCGTCAACACAAAAAAATGATGAATTTCTTTGTCGAAAAGTGAAAACTGATATCTTTATGTCTCTCAGTATTTTCTTGATGAGTTTCTCTCTTCTCTCTCTAAGATAGGAATTAAAAAATAAAAAATTAAACTTTGAGACCAATATGAAAATTATAGTGAATTAAAGATTGACTATATTTTTTTTTGTGTTTTACATTTCAGTTTTGTATTTTTTTTAATTTTATATTTTTATAAGAGGATTCAATTCAAAGAAAAAAACTGGAATGATAAAAAAAGGTTAAAGAGCTTTACTATTCATATAAATAATGAATTACCTTGGTCATACCCCAAATCTTTTAGTAATATAAAAATACAATGAAGATGTATTAGAATCCAATCCTTTTTCATAGAACAGGGAAAAATGATTAAAAAAATTCCATAAATACAGGAGATTAACAAAAGAGGCATAAAAAGCTTCAAAAACAAAACGAGATAAAGTAGAGAAAACCAAAGTAGGAGTAATGACTCCTTACATCCATTTCGAAAAGAGAGATAGATGATGAAAAAAAAATCAAATTTAGTACACATAAAAATAATACAAATATTTTTGCATAATTGAAAAATAGTTTTTGCTCTTAAATTGAAAAATATATTTTTTTGTCTTCCCTTTTATTTCTTTCTTCTTGAAAGTAAATATAGGTAAGTATTCCATAAACATATCAAAATATAAAAGAGATCGGTAATGTTTATTATTGTGGTAGTGATTATTTTTTTGAAGTATTTTTTATTTGAAAATATATTAAAATAATATTTTTTATTTTTATAAATTTATCTTTTATACCACTATATAAAAAAAAATCTACAATAATATAAAAATTATTTTTTATGAAACATAATTTGATTAACGTTAGCTTAACCTATCATGGAACCACTGTTCCTACTCGTGTCATGGGGTAGAGTTTCACTTTTAAACTTTGAAAATGATGGTGATATTATGACTTTTGTGGCATTCAAAGACTAGTTTGTCCACATATACTTTAGTTTACTGCGTTCCAGCCACTCTTCAAAACTTCAATCATAGATACATATCTTCATTTCCTTTGGTTGTGGGTCACACAACATTGACATAATAAGTCAACAAGGGATGCATCATAACAACTTACCTAAATAATCTAAGATTTTACAGCCTAATGCACATGGCACGTCAATGTAAAACTGCTGCAAAATCATCGAATGTCAAATTGGTTTAAGTGCATACAAGATAAGTACGTGGAAGTAAGGTCAAATTCTTTATAATATATATAAAAATATTAAAACAATAAAAATTTAAGTCAATTCAATTTGAGTTTATTAACATATAATCTAGATTTGAGATCCAAGAAACCCACAAAAATAAAATAAAAATTGCAAAACTCAAGGCCAATAGTCTAATGTCAAATATTGAAAAGAAAAATCATTTTAAAAAAATAGTGTTGAAGAAAAAAAAAACCTAAGTTAATCCAAGTTAACTTGACTAACTAACTATCCATGGTATGAGATCAAGAAAAAAAAAAAAAATTTAGACTATCAAAAGAAAGACCTAGTAAAAAAGACCGAAGTTCAATAAAAAACGATGAAAAAAAACTCGAGCTAACCTGAGTAAACTTGACTAACCCACGCTCGAGATAATCTTATAAAGAGATAAGTGAAAAAATAACAAAGTTCAATGACCAATAATCTAATGCTACATGATAAAGCTAAAAAAAAAAAATCAAATTCATAAAAAAAGGTCAAGAAAACAAAACTGAGCCAACCCGGGTTAACTTGACTAACCCACCACCTACGATATGAGATCATGATTAAAAAAATTAGACTTTTAAAAGAAGGACCTAGCAAAAAATAGTGAAGTTACATACAAAAACATTGAAAAAATCAAGCTAATCCTAGTTAACTTGTCTAACCCTCACTTTTGAAATGATAAAAAGTTTGAAACTGAAATAAATGGTGAAAAAACAAAATAAATATATTTTGAGATAAGTAAATGCTCAATTTATAATAATAATTTATATGATTTGTGTAAGGATTGAACAAGAAAATTCAGATTTTTAGCGTTAAAACACCTATCGACCAATATTCCATTGATAATAACTTTTAATCTGAGTATTTGATCACATTGGAGTTTTTCATAAAGTCTTCTAACATATTGTCCTATCTTGGATTAAAATTTCAAGTTAATTGGATATAGAAAGGGCTCATGAATTAAGAGAAAAATCGAGTAGTCTAAGTGATAAATCTAAATAGGAATAAATAAGTGCAAACTTGCAAATAAATTAACAGTGCCACCCACTTTCTCTTTAAAAATTTGACTAATAAATGAACAATGTTTTTCCTATTTTTCTTTTAAAATTAAGTGATTTTCTCATGGGTTTTGTGAGATTAGTGTGTTTAGGATGATTATGGAGAGAAAAACAGTTCTAGAATGAATATGAAGGTGCAATTAAAATAAAAAAGTTTGGGTAGAGAGAGAAAGCTTGGAGCTATGGAGTATAAAGGGAAAATGGAAGAGATGGGCAAGTGGTTTTTACACTTGATTCTTCTTGTTTTGATGATCTATGCTAAAATTGAGAATGTTAGTGTGATGTAATGCTTGTTTAGGGTTTGAGAAAAATTGAAAATGGCTAATCTTTTGTTCTAATTGTGCTTAATAGTTATACATGATGATATTAAGGCATACATATAAGTTAAAAAATGAAAAAAATTACCTAAGGATAAATCCCTCATTTTGGCTGAAATTCCTCCTTCATAAAGAGATGAGATTTATTTGGTTTTGTTGGTTTTTATTATGTGTAGATGTTGAATAAGTGTGAAATGTGGTTTTGTTTAAAAACAAATTTAAAGATGAAAAAAATATTAGCAAATATCTATGCTTTAGGGCTAACCAAACCTATATTAAAAAGGGACTATATGAACTCGTTTAAGTTGCGAAGATGATAAGGATTGAATTGATACCTTATATGAAAATTGCATGGAAAATTAAAGAGAACCATTAGTTCTTTTAAGCCCAGGCTTGGCTAAAACTTGATTAAAGGGGAGAGAGTAGATTTTTTGTTTAAATGCTTGTTGAGAGAATGAGTTATATGATCTTGGGCATTATTAAATGATGGATGATTTTTAATTGATTGATGTGTAATCAAGGAAAAGAATCCCATGACCCATTTGATATTAGTCTTGGCGATGATTAAAGGTAAAACAGAATTTGAATTGATTGACCAAATCATAATAAAAATTTAGTTTAATTATATTATGTGACAAATGAAGGATTGAATTGTCTTTAAATGTTTAATTTTTAAAGGGTAGTTATGATACTTTAGGATATTTTGAATAAATTTGAAATGCATCTAATTGTTGTTCTCATAACAGCTTTCTAATTCATATAATATGCTGTCAAAACAGCCTAACTATTATATGCATTTCAAATGCTATTTCTGACGATGTATGATGAGAAATCTAAGGATTGTAATGATAGTAAGATGGGCTATTACAAAGGATTAGTTTGAATAATACGATATGGTTGAATAAAGGTGGTTTTGACGGTGTACTCGTGAAGAAAATGGTGGTTGTTCGATT
>CM031997.1:4479311-4577266 GCA_018804465.1 Populus tomentosa
ATACTTGAATGAATTCAAATGAATTGTGATGATGACATTATCCCATTAGGAGATGAGGGTTTATGATCACTTATAAGCACAAGGTTCAACTTCTTTCCAAGAATCTGTTCAAGACAAAACCTACTGGTTTTGTAGAGACATCAGCCATGTGTGACTGACTGTCCAAGTCCCTCATCTAGACACTATGATGATGCTACTATCCTACATCAGATACGAGACAAGGGTGTTGGACACTCATAAACACAAGGTTCAACTTCTCTCCTCAAAAGGTATCTTTTCAAGACAAAACTCATCATGTGGTTTCAATAAAACAATACCTCCTAGAGAGCAACACACATCATTAGATTGTAACCATAGCAAAATAGCATCATATATGTTGGATAGGATTCCAAAGCAAATCTCCCTTTGGCATGATTGAAACAGGGAGACCTGAGTAGTTATTTAACATTTTCTTTTAAGCCATTATATGGACTAGATAAACAAATCATACCTTGTTACTGGTCCAACCCCAAACTCGTTCAATTCCACTCTCCGAAAGATCAAGCACAGCTAGCTCATGAGGAGCATAATCAGAAGGAAGATTTTTCATAGGACAATTTTTCCACTGAAGCCACTTCAGGCCAGCAGGAAAATTCTTGAACTTCCCTTGCAGTTTTGCATGATTGATTTGCAGCAGTCTCAGATTAACCATTGATTTAAAGCCTTCAGTGTCAAGTATCATCTCTCCCTCCTCTTGTCCTTGTTGAAGAAAAATCTTACACTTCTCAATCAAGTACGCAAGTGCTAAACGCGGATTCAGTGCTCTAACCCAAGAAATCCATTGAGTTCTCGTATATTTCTTCTTTTCTTCTCCCTCTTGTCCTTGTCGAAGAAAAATCTTACACTTTTCAATCAAGTACGCAAGTACTGAACAAGGATTCAGTGCTCTAACCCAAGAAATCCGTCGAGTTCTCGTATATTTCTTCTTTTCGAAGTCAAAAACTATACCTTGTACCCTTTCTGTTCCCTGTTGACAGTCATTAAAGGAAGACATTCCAGAATAAGATTGGAAACAAAGATTCAGATCCTCTCATGTTTCTTTTAGAATTTAAATTGGATGGACATGATTTGATTCATAAAAAATAGTAATAACTCAACTTTTTATTATTTTATTGCTCTCGCCTAATCATAATTACTGAATTCAAAATCAAGCATTTTCTAAATGAACATACAAAATCCTAATCCAACATTTTATAATACTGTAAGGAAAAAAAGAGCACAAACAATCTAGGAAAATAAAAATTAAACACCTTAAAGTTTGCGAAGAATCACATATTTTTCCCGATTGAATCACTTGGAAACAAAATCCATACTCTTCTCTCAGATTTCAGAAGATTCTTTTTGGCATGCACATGAATGATACTTTAATAGCAATATATACCAGCCAGTATTTTCTTGAAAAAGTACATCTTTTATGGAAAATACTTTCGAAAACTTTATGATGTTTAGAGGAACTCTGAAAAACTGGTTAGCAAAATTCATTTTCCCATGAAAGAAATGAAAGCATTTTTCGGTTTGCAAGAGGGCAGAACAATTTTGGTACGAGACTCATGAAAAACTAGTTAAATGACCTCACTTCGTTACTCTTCGATAATACATATATATACTTCCGTGATATAATATTGTACTAATATTACTTATCAACATATTATATTAATATTTAGAATGCTCTATCTAAAGTGGTCAAGGTTAAACAATTATTTAAAACATAGAATATATTGATAAGAAAATACATAATATACTCATGGACTGGATGGATCCATGGTATAATCTTAGATTATCCATGGTATAATCAAACCCCTAAAACTTCAGCCTAGGAACCTATCAGTCTTACCATCATCTGATCTACTTATGTGGGGGTAAATCTCAACCTTACGTTATATACTGAGCTTTTAAAAACTATGAAAAAAAAAATAGGATGAATGTGTACGTATAAAGTAATGAGTTTCACCTTCTTGTGCATCAGCGTTGACAGGATTTCACCGCGATCCCATAGCCTACTACAAGGACTTTCATGTTGAACAATTTGTCTTCCCATGTCTCTGAGTTGATCATGCATCCATAATTCATCATCTTCACGAATCTTAATGAGACATTTTGATGTCAGATCTGTGATGACTGTCTCAGCACTAAAGCCACAACCCTTCAAAATATCAATTGCTTCCTCTCTTTTCATTCCCATTTTAGTAAACAAACAAGCAATATCAAGGAAGACATGCCTTCCATCTTCATCCAACTCATCATAGCTTATTCGTAACACATACTGAAGATCATCTGGCCCTCTTCGTTGCAGTTTTTTCAGGGCATCCTCCCATCTATTTAACCCTCTCGCATTAAACAAAGTAGAACCAAACACTTCCAAAGCCAGAGGCAGTCTTCCTGTGAGTGACACAATCTTATTGGATATATCCATGTATTCTGCTGTGGGTTTATCTTTTCTTAGTGCATGATAACTAAAAAGTTGTAAGGCTTCCGGGTTACCTAACTCTCTAACCTCGTAAAATTCATTGACAAGGTGTTCAGCTAGAACATCTTTGTTTCTTGTTGTAACAATAACTCGACTTCCTTCACCGAACCAGCTTCTCTTCCCTGCTAGTGCATTCAGTTGGCTTACATCAGCCACATCATCTAAGACAATTAGTACCCGCTTCTCATGAACCAGCCTTTTGATTGCGTCAATACCTTTATCAATATTATCTACAAGAGGCCTATTTGAGGAAAGATCACCAAGAAGTTTTTTCTGCAGTTTTACTAGACCACCATCTTCTTTAGAAATCTCTTTAACGTTCAAGATGAAACTACGACTCTCAAAATGACCAACAAGTTTATTGAAGAGTGCTGTGGCAAGAGTTGTTTTACCGATCCCGCCCATACCATAAAGTCCCAGAACTTGAACGCGATTTGATTTATCTATGAACCTCTTCTTTAAGTCTTCTACACGGGAATCCAGTCCAACGGTATAAGTAGCTATACCCACCGGGGTTTTTCTCAATTCTGTCGTAACCCTATTCCCCAAACGCCGAATCAACTGATCTTCTGATCTGTAATAAAATAATAAAGCTTTGTAAGGTGAACAATTAGCAGAGTTGGCTATGTTTTTCTACAAAAGTGATAACTACATAATTGCAATGATAGGATCCTTGGCCATGATAGTAAATCCCATGAGTTGCTGCTTAAAACTGGAATTCTCTTTAATGCTATTGGAAATCCCAGGTTCCACCCAAAACTTGTACGTTGCAACAGGCTTCGGCCTTCCTTGTAAAGACCAATTAACTAGCTAGTGTGAATCCATTATTAAGGCTCACTTTCTACCTGAATGAAGCTCTTAAAGCTCTTTCTTTTTTCATAGTTTATTTTTTTAGTGAAAACGATCATGTGTGCGTGCTTTTTTTAATAGAAGATATCTAAATATACAAAGAAAAGAAGAACTCTAGGGAAATGGTCAAGTTATAACATTAATTAGGTTTGTGGGACATGTTTATAAAGAAACTCATTTGCATGTTTATGAAATTTAAGAAGCAAAACAACTTGTATAATTTCATATAATAAATTTATTTCACATGAAATTAAAAACATTATTACATTTTACAATTTTCCATTAAACATTAAAATGATGGGAAAAAAACCAGTTTCATATTAAGGATTTTTTGTCTTTCACTATATTTTAATATATAAATTAAGTCTAGATCGTTTATTGCCTTGGAAAGCAACTGCCCCTGCCCCGCCCCAAGAACAACGAAAGGACCAAAGAGAAGGGTGTGAAAGAAATACATCACCTGGCATCATAAACGAAACCAGAAATACCACCAACTTTATTCATGGCTTCTCTCCACTTGCCCACCTTCTCCTCCCCAAACCTCTCCATGTGATTCATAAAATCTTGTTCGAGAGGACCCTTCTGTCTCCTAACATGGGATGGATCAACTTGGTAGAACACAGGCAGGATCAGCCTCCTCAACTCGCATATTCTAGCTAGCTCCTCAAGACACCAATGAGAGTTGGCATAATTTGGTGAAAGAATAATGATCGATAAGGCTGAATCTTCAATGGCCTCCATTAGAGTTGGAGCAATCTCGTCTCCCTGAGTCATTCCAGAGTCATCTAAGAAGACTCTGAGTCCGATGTCTTGTTTGCTTAATGAATCGTAGAGATTTTTGGTGAAGCCGTGGCGGGTGTCTTCTCCACGAAAACTTAAGAACACGTCCCATTTTCGTCTGAGAGCCGCCGGAGATGATGAAACCAACAGGCTATGGGGCATGGCCATTTGGTTCTTTTTTTCCTTTTCTTTTCTTTTTCTTCACTTTTATCTTCGTTGTGTGGTGTGGAGCCTGAAAATCATTTACAAAAAAATAAAAAAAATTTATTTTTATTTTTATTTTAAATTAATATATTTTTTATATTTTTAAATTATTTTGATATACTAATTTTAAAAATAATTTTTAAAAAATAAAAAAATATTATTAATATTTTTTTAAAATAAAAAATATTTTTAAAAATAACACTAACCAAACTCTTAACCATCGGTTGCTTTATAATTCTGTCACTGCTTGTACGCGGGGTGTTTATTCGATGTTTAGTTTAAAATTTTTTTATTTTAAAAATGTATTAAAATATTTTTTTCATATTATTTGGAGAGTATAGAGACGCACAAAAGAAAGGCATCTCTTTTTCCATTCTTTGACGTATAGAGACGCACAAAAGAAAGGTATCTCTTTTTCCATTCTTTGACAGAAGTCCATTAAATCTACTTGATTAATAATTACAAAGGACAAGAATAGCTCGTCAACGAGGTGACTCAGGCCTCACTTGAAACGGCATACCCTGCCAGCTGCACCGCAATTTGTTTTTATAAAAATAAATTATTTTTTATAAGTTCAGAAAAAGTTAAATGAAGAAGCAAAATTACAAGCAATTTCACCACACATAAAATATTATTATAAAATAATTCAAATTTTTAAAAACAAAAACCAAATGCAAAATATGTAACCTTACTCATACTATTTAAAAAATCATAAAAAAAACTAGAAAAACAATAAAAAATTTCTAATAAAACAAGAAAAAGATTCATAAACTAACCAGAAAAATAATACAATTCCGACAAAATAACTTCTTAGGCATTATTGCAAAGTCTTCTTAGTTATGCTTGTTAGTATAAAACCATTTATTAAAAAAAAAAAATAAGTCCAAAATCATCTCTCCTTGTTCAATATGCAAGTTACCAACTTGGTATCTTTGAAAATTAAAGATTCCTCAAAACAAATTTCTCAAAAATAAAACTTTCAATATTGCTAAAGTTGCTGAAATCTTTCCTCGAGAAGAAAGATTGTGGTTATATAAGGAATCCTTACAAAATAAGAATTGTTTCCTGATTTATTTTCTTATGAAGTAAGGAATTCTTACAAAATAAGGATTCCACATGCCATTAAATTCTTTTCTTGTAATGATACACAAATCATATGATAAATGGTTTTTTTTTACTTTTTTTATTTACTAGTAGACTTCAAGTCTGACTTCAAACATGTTATTCTCTCATGTGTGGATGAGTTATTATGCCTATAATCTATTGATGTAAAACTTATGATGTCTAGCTTTCAGTCCAACTAGAACTAAAGAAAACTGTCACCTGTAACTCTAGATGTACAAAAAATACACAAAAGTTTAGTTTGATAAGTTTGCAACTTTTTAACCCATACATCCTAACTTAACCTTTTAAGTTTCTCTTTTAGTTTTAAAACTTTTAATAGACTCAATTAATACTTCTAATGGATCATTTGATAATAATTGTTCATTCTCATCATTCCCCATCTTCTCAGAAGGATTTATCCTCCAATAATAAGAACACCAAATGGGCAATGTGTACATAATCCTTCAATAAAGAATCATCAACACTATTTTGTATAAGCTTGTAGGTATAAAAGGCATTATTTATAACACTATCTTGTGCATAAAAGTTCTCATGCGTCTTTATTTTTTCCTAATAATCATTCGTTATTCTTTATAATAATAATATCTATTGGAAATATAATAATATTTATAACATTAATATTAATATTTAACTTCTTTGTCCAAGTTCTTATATTTTTTTAATTTTTTTAAATATATGGTATTTCTTCGATGGTAATAATATATTTTTTTTCAATTTACTAATAATAATAATAGTAATAATAATTCTTAATTTTACCCTTCAAATCAAATCCATTATTATTTTTCAAGATTAATAATATTTTTTCAAATTTATTAATTATTATATTAGTAAGATTAATTATACTCAAAATAATAATATTGATAATACAAATAATAGTATTTTTAATATTAATTATAATAAAAATAATATTATTTATAAGACAAATAATAATACTTTTAATATTAATACAGGGGAGCGGGTCTGCAGTTTTATTATGCCCCACCAAACATTGCATTTCACAGTGAAATCACTCAAATTCTGCAGTACTACAATGTTAAATAGTGCAATCCACAGTAAAAGCACTCACAGTCCATAATAACTCCCACTAGATCTTTTTAGTTATAGTTAATACTAGTTAGTTGGCCCGTGCTACGCTGTGAGCTCACCTTTAACTTCTAAAAAAAACATTGGGAGCAGGACTCAAGTCTATTTGGGTCCTGCCAGGCTAGGTCCCAAGCATATTTGAGTCATGCTACGGCCAGAATCTAAGGGTATTTTAAGTCCTGCCCAACCTGATCCAAGTCTAGCCCAAGCTGCACCCAAGAGGAAGTAGACCATGCGTCAGGTGGCGCTATGCTGGTCTGCTCGTGGCTAGGACCCAATTTTATTTTGGGTCTTGCCCTGTTAGGCCCAAGGCTAGCTTTGGGCCATGTCTGTGAATGCCCAAGCCAAAGCGCCACCTGGCGCTTGGACTGCAGTCAAAAGAAAGCAGCATAAGTGTCACGTGGCACTTGAGCTGCACCTAAAAGGAAGCAGACCAAGCGTTAGGTGCGTGTTGTGCTGAGGGCTTGGGGTGGCGCTGCCCAACCACCACATGGCGCTAGGTTTTCCTGGGCTAGGATCCAATTTTATTTTGAATCTTGCCTTACTAGGCTCAAGGCTAGTCTTGGCCATACCTGTAAGTGTCCAAACCAAAATCCCACTTAGAGCTTGGACTGCAGCTAAAGGAAGCAGTGGAGAGAGGTGGGAGAAAATGAAGTGAATTTAAAGGAAACATATTGGCTTTTGCAACAAAAGATTGAGAGTAATCATTTCCTTTGTTCCATTGATCCTTTTTTTCACTTGAACTACCTGGCCTTTTTGTCTATAGCACGTGTCATTCTCTGAGATGGATTGATAAACATCTGCCGAACAAATTCGACAATTAGCACATAAATTTAAAAATATATATGAATTAATAATACATGAAAAAAATTGGATGAAATAACATATTTTTATTTGTCACAATTTAAAATCACAATATATATTAAATATCTCACTTTCAAGTACCGTTGAAGTGTCTTTTGGTCACCTGCTGGCTTGAAGAGGAATGTCCATTGGCAGGGACTTGAACTATTACCAATAGCCCCTAGAAAAATTTAAATAAATATATTTTAAGTATTAATATCTTATATGAAAAAATTAAAAAATAATAAATTTAAATATAAATTATATATTTTATAAATAATAAAGTTTTAAAAAAAAATTATTCCACATTGAAAATATTTTATATTATTATTTAAAGTTGAAGTATTTAAATAAAAAAAAAATATCTCACGTTGAAAAAACACAACTTTTTTTCTTGTGAACATAGAATATATATACTAAAGGGTTTTAAATTCCACATTGAAAAATTATCTTTATTTCTTATGAACATAGAGTATATCTACTACAAGGCTTCAAATCCTACATTAAAAAAATAAAATATTATTCTAGTATTTATATAGTAAACTTTGAAAAGCATTAATAGCCAACTAAAAAAATGAAAAAAAAAAAAAGGATCTTTGGTTAGGAGAAAAAACACATTTGAAGAAAAAAATGGGTCTCTACCCGATTATGCCAAGTTCGGGCAACCATGCAAGTCGACCGGATTTGATCATTTTTTTACTCTTGTCAGTCTTTTACCTTATCAAGATTGGTTTAATCATCAGATTGACCAGATCCCAAGCCAGACCAATAATAACTTGGGATAAAAGTGAGTAAATAGCTATGACACAAAACTGGAGAATAGTATCTGTGCATAAATTTAATTATATGTTGTATTTGTAAAATGCAACATTTCTAAAGTTTATATGCTTTTTAAACACAATATTTATTAAAAAAAAAAATTTAAGTGTGATATTTTAAAAAAAATCAAATGTTATTATTACGCTAAATTCTTTTAATTACTATGCTATTTTTTAAAAAAAAAAAATCCCATCTTCGATATGCACGAACCGAAAACTGTCCCCATTAAAATCCTTAATAAGCAATTTCCATAAATAGGGTCGCCTCCTTTATTTTTAGTCCTTTGGCAAGAATATCAATAATGGCTATCATTTCCACTCATCTCTCTTCCTTCCTATCATGTATGAGATAACCAATCATAATAATCCACAGGCACAGTACCTGCAAAGCTTTTATTGCAGATGACAGCAGCATTTCAAGAAGGTGGATTACAAAACCGTAGTGGATCTTTCCTTCACAAGGATCATCTAGGCAAAAGCAATGTTCCAGCGTTAGCAACTGCAGGGGATCAAGATTTCATCTGTCCTCCAGAAGCTGTACGCGGCAGCTCGTTATTTCATTTGGTTTACATGCACCTCTAATTGGCTTTAAATCTCGAGTAATTCTCTTAAACATTGCTTTTCTGGCTATGATGATGGCAATGGAGCAGAGACAGCAAAGGTCATTCCAAAGCATTTGCTTGCTTACAGAGTTTTTGGAGAGCCAAGTGGTCTGCATTAAGCTCACTATGATCTAGTGGGAGGTTGGTATGAGTTAATCTTATACTTCTTTTTGGATGTTCTAGGTATTATTTACATTATGGGAATTAATATTAGGTATTAACAAGCAAAAAAAGAAGGTTGTGTATAGAAAAGATGTGTAGCTAATAGGAATTGATTGGAGAAATGCTTCTTATTACCAAGATAGTTTTGCTGCCCTTTGTCAAATGCTCTGTTTTATTTCCCTTCTATCCGTTCATACTTACAGAGCCCCTTGTATGCAAAAGGTAACAAGTCGATGATCAGGCAAATAGTTTTGCTGAAAAACGCGGAAGCATCGTGGTATGAACATTTACACCGTGCAGGTTTATCCACAAATCTAATGTGTACAGTAATGGTTTGTAGCCTCTGTTCAACGCCTCTTATTGATCAGGTCCCATGGCTCGGATGCCCCATTTCAGTACAAATCTCCTCGTGCCATAACCACAACCAGAACGGAACGGGGGGGCAAGTGTCCAACATTGATTCAATGAATTGAGAAGCAGCTAATTGCAATTTGTTTGGATACTTAAAGAGATAAAAAGGCTTATAACCTCAACTCCTAAATAAAGCTGCAATTACAAGTTAAAAAAGCATCTGGTGCATTCAGAAATAACCCTAGAAGTGTAATGGAATTGAGCACATTCCATTTCAAACATCTATCATCAAACTATAATGATTTCCATCAAATTTCGGCAACGCGATAATTTCAATCAACATGAGATTGCTGGATCACAAAAAAAGAAAAGAAAAGAAGAAAAAGCCTCTGATTGCTAGGAATACAGGAGTTGAAGCTTGAGGCTAAAGAATGGATGCTTGAAATACGTATAGGAAATGAAATCTATACACACCAACAGGTAAATAGCAGCGGTTTGAAGATACTAGGCTCGAGCCACTGGTTCAGTTTTACAGACCGGGCATGTATTTTTCAGTGCAAGCCATTTCTTTATACATTGTATGTGAAAGCCATGTCCACAATCTAGTTTGCCCATCTCGTCAGCTTCTTCGAATTCATCCTGCATATAGAAAACATTTGAGCAAAAACAAAAACAAAAAAATAAAAGCAATGAACAAAAGATAAGAAAAGAGCCTAACAAATAATTAGAAACCAAAGAATGCAAGAAATTGAAAACAGCAAATCCAAGTTTTACTTCACCTGACAAATGCTGCACTTCTTTTCCAATGTCAGGGGTAAATGTGATGGCAGTTCTTTGATGATTGAGGGATTAATTTTCTTGACACAGCTGCTGATCTCATCTTCTTTCAATCCAGTATTCACATAACCAATTCTATCACCTAACTCAAGCAGTTGCTGTTTTCACCACACAAAAAAAAAAAAAAAAGGAAAATTCTAAAGATTATACATGGAGTGATGTAAATTCATCAAGCTAGGATTTCAGATGGGTTCTTCATAGGCTGTGTAAACACTCAGCATTTATGCATAAGCAAAACAAGAAATATGAAATCATATTGTGGTGTCCACACACCTCATATGTCATGTGATCAATATCAAGTCTCCAGTTGCTGAATCGATCCAATCTTCCTCCCATGATAAAACTATTTGGGAGCATCATCATCTGCAATTTGCCAGTACTGGTCACTAATGAAAGAACAGCGGCTAAATAATTAGAATGCTTATCAAGCAGAATTCATATAATTATTTTACCCATTTTCAACGGATAGTCCATTATAGGTAATGAATATCTTTCAACTAATTAAAAATTAACAATCAACACTAAATAGCATGGACATAAATGATTGTGTAGTTCTCGCTGATCCATTATGAAATGAAGAAACATGCACTGATTTTCCATCTCCATATGACACAACAATATTGTCTGACAAGTGTAGGAATTTAGAAAGCATTTGATTATAAAGTAGGCAAATAAATATGCAGACAAATATTAATTGAAAAATATAGAAATAAACAATAATAAGATGAAAAAAACTAATACAAAGAAAATCTGGAGAATATATAGAAAATTTCCGGTTTATGATCATAACCAAAGCCATTTTCAAGTCAAGCTATGGTCCAACTATTTAGTTAGATCAATGTCACATAAAATCCCTTCCATATTTATCATTTTTGTGCTCCTCAAATCAATTCCCCATCCCCCTAGGATAAACAAAACAATCTCGAAAGCAGGACAGACTATAAATAAGTCCTCAGAACAGCTGCACACTGAAAAATGCAAAAAAAAGAAAAGGAAAAGGAAAAAATCCAGAAAACAGGACGACACAAATTGAGATCTCAAGTGTTGAACACACCCTAGCAAGTCCATCTGGGGAAGGATGTCGGATATGGCGATAATACCGAGTTCCAAAAACTTCTATTTCAGGACGAGATGTTACAAAAGCAGGATCAGTATCCAGAAACGAGGGGGTTTCAGGATTCACTGCAGCCCGCCTAGTTAAACAAGGACGCTGCCAAAAACAATAATGAAACATAAGAAGCGAGCATAGAACAAATCAATACACACAGCGAATCACAAAGTATAGAACATGAAAAACAAACCATATGATTTTTGTTCAAAACATCCAATCCCTACAAAAGTATGAAAGAAGAAACCTATTCGTGTAATCTTTAAAAAAGAAAAGGAAGAGCGTATTCTTCTCAAATTAAAAGACTAAAGTACTTATCAGAAGCTTCTTAAAAAAACACTAGAGTACTTATCAAAAGCTCCGTATAGCTAACTCCTAAATCCTAATAATATTGGGGGGTCCACACTTTTGGCCATTCGTCCAAGTGGATGTTTTCACATCAGTAACTATGTACATCAAAACGTACACGCATCAAAATCATTAAACAAATTAATTAAAAAACAAACTAACTTGAGTTTTACAAGACATTGAACAACATTGTATAGGTAATTAAAAAGAAAATCCCATGTTGATTATGTTTGTGTTTGTGTTTGACAGTGTGGGATAGCTTTTGCATTTACAATTTAAAAAAATAGGTTTTAAAACAATTACAAATTATAACCAAAATTTCAAGAGGATTTTGATAATAAGTATTGATTAATCAAACACTTTCAAAACTTTAATGGAAGCAAAACACAGTTGCATCCATGCCTTTTTTCCGTTGGAGCACAACATAATTTCATCCGCACCTCAACACAGACCTAAGATGCAACATCTGGATTAACAGAGAAAAAAGAAAAGAAAAGAAAACCCTAAAACCTACCAAACCAAACTACAAAGAGAGAAGTAACTCGCTGATCAAACTCACCATGTGATTAGCAAAAGAAAAGATCTTTTAGTAGTTATTCTAAAAAAAATGAATTTGAATACAATATAAAGATCTTTTTTTCTTTGAGAGGCAATATATAAACGTCTAGAAAAACCCTAATGAGATAAAATTAGCTAGAACACCTTCTAGTTGTTTCATTCAAGAACTTCAAAAATCTATAACACTTAATGCTTAAATTGACTACTAATATAAAAAGGGAAATGAAATGAAGTACCATCAAATTCGAAAAATCGTATTCAAATTCAATAATTTATATGATGTTTTTCTTCAAAAATAGAAATATGATATTCCAAGGAGGAAAAAAGGAACCAGAAAACTGGAAGGGATCAATGAACCCTGACTGTAACAGTTCCCAAATAATTAATAGCCTGACAATTGCAACATTTAAAACCCTCTTTAATAATAATAATAATGATGAGTACTAATTAATATGACAATAACAAACATACTAAATTTTAATTTAAGTTTGCGGGTCCTTGGGAACAGCATGAATCCAAAAGGGAAAAGGATCAGAGGAAAAGGAAAGAAAAACAAATTCAAGAACAGAATCACCACAGATGATTAAGCAACAATCAAACTAATTCAACAGCAAAAGAATAAAAAAATAGCTTCAAAAGAAAAAACAACAATGACCAATCCACCTGTGTATCAAATCCTGATCAAGCAGTCCCATCTCATAAGGGCACAAATTCACTACCCCTGCTCAGATGATAAACAGGAAGAACAAGACGAAGAAATTGCACGTCTCTGTTTCCTATATCATACCATAGGATATTTTCTATACCATACCATAAGAAAAAAAATTCAACATGCACACTCAATAGTTCAAAGAAACATATATGCATAAAAATTAAGCTTCCGGTCCAGACAATAAACAAATAAATGCTGAATAGAAAAACAATACCTCTCTCTCTCTACCCCTCTCTCTATCTCTCTCTCTTTCCCTTTGATTAAATTTCTCTCCTTCATCAATCTTCCCTCTTCCAGAAGACGCGTTCCTTCTAACGACAACACAGTCAACTGACCCAACAACAGCATCAGCACCTGAAAACCCAATTCCAGGTCCACACCAAACATCTTGCATAACCATGCAATTCCCAAGAGTACCATCTCCACTAAGATCACCATCACCATTGCTATTATTACTATTGTTGTTGTTGTCACTGGAAAGTTTCAAGCTTTCTTTCTTTCTTTTCTGATGACCCTTTTTCTTCTTGACCCTTTTCCCTTCCCAGCCATCCGATGACCTTATCGCCGCCGGCACCGGCACCGAAACCTGCTGTGCTGCTCCAGCAGTGCATCCTAGGCCTATAAAGGTTGCACCTTTCTTCTTTGTTTGGTCAGGCGGGGTTGCAGTGAAGTGAGAGTGGAAGAGAGAGGAGATTATTGTATTGGATTTGGAGGTCCTAGAGATATGTGGGTTTGGATCTGTTTCAGTTGAAATGGGTTGCAGCTCTCTGTGTTTCCTTAGCTTGATTTGGTCAGCTATAGTTGCTGTACTGCTGCTCTCTGCAAAAACCGGCATTTCTTTGTGCTTTGTCAATGAGAGGGAGGGAACGAATGTGATTAATGGGATGTTCAAAGCGATTAAATTTGGTGGAGCGGGAGGGAGGGAGGGAGGAGGGGAGTGTTGTTTGAAGTTGATTCTATGGTTCAGATGACTTTTGTATTGCACATTGTGGGGATTAGGAAGAGTTTTGCCTGGTTAGGTGGGGCTATGAATTGTCTTCTGATTAGGCTGCGAGTGTAGGAAAATGCTCATCAATCGAACAGCAGCCGGAGCTGACAATGCTCATCAATGCTCATCCATTTTAAAATCTCTATCACTATTTTAAACACGTGCAGAAATTTGGATTAGTGTGGCTTCAAAATCTTGCAATTCCCCTCTGCATTCGTACTTCAACTTGATCTTCCGTTCACGTTACATTAAAATGAACATGAATCGGCGGTGACATGGATTATTAGTTATAGGCGTGCTTCCTACATCATTATTTAAAAACTCTCAAGTGATTCTAATTTTTCAATATAAGAAAAAATATATCATTATTTATTAATGAAAATGATGGATGGATAGGATTTTCAATGATTTATAAGCTTCGTATTCCATTGACATAACGTAATTGTGAGTTAAATCAAAGTATTGGTACAAGTTAAGGATGCAGTTGTAAATCTTTAAACTCGGCAAGATTTGGCTTGAAATAAAATATTAAGAGTTAGAGGACTGAATTGTAATGAACAGTAAGAATTAACGCCCCTCTAATTGGTAGTTGATGTTTGAGGGGGGAAGAGGGCATAATGAGCAGCAAAACATGGGGTCTGCAAGGAAAAAAAGTCAGATTTTTTTTTTTTTGAAAAATGTGAGTAATTGAATCAATTTGTATATACCTCGACTAATTCTACAAATCCTAAAATTAACGATCATATAAGTTTTCAGTAACCATCATATTAGTAATTTACATGACTCGAACTTAAAATCACATGAAAAAAACACTTTAATTCCAAACTCTTTATTATAAGCTAAATTTAGAAATTAGTATTAATGAAAATTAAAAGCATCCACATGAAAAATCAAAATTGTTTTGTTATTGTGATAATGAATACTGAGATTTCTATTTCTATTATTTGTATTAGGACTTATATAATAATAATAATAATAATAATAATAATAATGTGAGATAAAGATGTTCTAAATTTGACTCCAATGGATGGATGGATGTCTTCTAGACAAAGCATCCCTTGGTGGGCACTACAATAATGCTCTTCTTTATTATGGAGTTTCACACACCCTAAATCAAGTGTATTGCTTGTTACTGTTTTGAGCAGCCAAAAGCCCTGAAAAGTTGTTATATGGTATTTTTATTTTGTCAGAATTTCTTTCCAAACGTTATTGTTCTCCATTTAAAAAAATTAAACTCTATATAAAAATTTAACTAGAACAACATTTATGGCTTTCACTATTCATGTAACAGTTAAGTTGTTTCCCAAATTTTTTTATTGAATTCTTTTATGACTTAGTTCATGAAGATTAAATTTTAAATTATGGTAGAAAGCTAAAATAAAAAAGGAAGATCACATTATGCAAAAAATACATGAAGATTCTTAAATTTATAAAAAATATTTTTCAATCCATCTATTTTCTTTTTCTCATCAGATTCAGTCAATTTAATTTTTAAAATTTTAATTTTATTTTAAAATTTTATTTTATTTATTTTCCGATCTCTAGTTTTGAGATGGTAAAAGAAACTTATTGAAAACGATGACCAAGAAAAAAAGTTGTCAATTGGCCATATCCACTAATAAAAAAAGATCTATTTGGTGTCAACTGGTTTTAATCAATGAGAGGAATTCTATTAAGGTAGTTTTAGACCTTTTTATTGTCGAAAAAAATAGATTTGGGTTTAAAAGATTATTTTTTCCAATTTGATTTTGTTTTTTGGAATGATTTATAGGTTGTTTGAGTTGAGAGATTGATTTATTGATATAATAAGGATTTTTATTAAATGTTTTCAGGTGAAAATATATTGAAAATAAATTTTTGGATCCATAAAACCCTAAACTAATTTTTTGATCATCTCTCTGATGGTCAAAAATTAATCAAGCAGACAACACATCATCTACTTTTATTTTTTATATATATAAAAAGGTTAAAATATCAAAAAAAAAACCCCAACACAAATGAGACCAATAACTATACGAGCTCTTAAGAATAAACATTGCCCCTGCTAAGTGAGAGATTCATCACTTTGCTATCAAGTATTACAAAAAAAAGCACAAGTTTGCTATTTGCATCATATAACAAGAAGATAAGAGTATAAGAGTTTATCATCAAACAATTAACGAGGAAATGCTCAATATGAAAAGTCTACTTGAAATCATTTCCATTAAAGCCCTAAATAGTAGATTCTATAACTATTTTTATGGGAATGATTGTACACTATTCACAACCTAACTCTTCTTAAAATAAAATAGAAAATGAAAAACTATATTTGACTAGAAGAAAAGAGCATGACCAAGCAAGGACACCCTCAGTTCTAGTAATATAAAACAAAATCCCACAACCATTATCATTCTCCTATCAAACTTAAGGCATCTATAAGGAATATAGAGGAATTTATTCATGATGGACTGAAGTTTCTATTCTCATAATCACACATTTGACCATCACTCACATTGAGATATTGACTGCCATCAGGAAAAAAAAAAGAATTTTTGCAATATCCCTCTCCTATGAATAGTGATATGAGCAAACAAAACCCCAATAATTTTTGTTTATTTCATCATCAAAATGGCCATGATATTGAGGATTGTTATGCCCTAAAAAAAGATAGAAAAGTTGATCGTTAAGGTTACCTCTAACAATTAATAAAGAAGGAAATGCAACTAGAACAAAAGGAGAAAAAAGTCGGTGCCTCCCACAATGCATTGTCTAAGATCAAATAATCTCCAGAACTTGTTCTTTCACTTGAGTGAAAAAAATCTTTTAAAATTTTCAATAAAAAACCAAAGCAATATTGTCTCTTCAAATACTCTATATATGTTTTTCTTCATGGTATTACTTATCTACATATCTTCAAATAAAATCTTCATGTATCCTTTTAATGATCTCCTTAAACATTCATCATGTCAATTTTTTTATTGATTCTCTATTGGCGTTTGCACAATCTTTATAATACTTATGATCATAAAGCATTCCTTACCTCAAGTAAAAATGGTCAAAACTAGTTATGGCAATCAAAACATTATCCACCTTAATAAACACTATACTAGCTACTACTCAGAAAAAAAGGCAACCAAAGAAGCATATTATGTCCCATGCTATCTTGAATTGACTTTTTAAAACAAACTTCATGCCTAATCATCATAACATATTACATTGTTAGGTACTTTATAGCTTGATGAGAAAATTCATGAGATTTTAAAATTTCACACAATTTCAAAGATTAAAGGGAATAATTAAAAGGCCAAAAAGGCCTAAAGCCTTGTTAATAAAAAAAATAAAAAGATTAAATAGTGATGTTTGGTTAAGCTATTTAGGCTAGAGGCATAACTGTCATAATCGAATAGTTGTTGTCTAGTCTACTAGTTTGGGTTTAAGGCCCAACAACCCAATTGATTAAAAAACACGGCAATAAGGGAAAAGGGTTAGATATAGTAGCCTAATAAAGGGAAAAAAAAACCCCGATAAAAATATATCTATCAGGTAAAGGAAATAAAGATGACAAACTCACTTTCCAAATAGGAGAGGGAAAAAAAGGAAAAAAGAAAAAACCATTAGAACGCCTTACCACTAAAAAGAACTCGACAAAATGAACTCAATGGCATCGAGGAAGACCATCATCAAAGATGGGAAGAAGCCACATACACCACTAAAAGGTAGTGGGTTGTTCTATGCACCAACATATATAATGCACACGCTAAAGAAAGGAAAATGAGAAAAAAATAATGAGCTCATTTTCCATGTAACCATCTATGCTCTTATAGAATTTATAGGTGCACATCTTATCAGTATGACATAGTGTTAGGCATTATGTGGAGCATACCATGCTCGTCTTATTAGTATGACATTGTGTAATCACTTGCGGGCACTTATATGTCTCACTAATAGACTCCTATTTTTCTCACCAATGGTTATTATGACGCCTACACCCAATGGCTAGATTACCTACATGGTAATATTAATTATTATTCATGATTACTTCCACATAGTATGTTTGTAACTCTATGTCCCATGAGCTAATTTCATATGATCAAGGCATATAAAGATCTCAGGTCACCAGGTAATAACAAAGACAAGACCATGATATATATACTCCCTCACATTCTCATATTATATGTTGTGCATTATTTCTCTCTTACATTTACTAAGTTAACATTAGATGATCTTTTATCCCGATAAGAAACTTTTTTTACATGAATTTGAGAACTAACCAAGCCTAACTTAAAATAAAAACCCACTATACTAGTTGTGGAAGGACTTAGATCCAATTTGAAGTCTTTTTTTACTTTAATTTTACCCAATACAAGGGTGGTATTGTATGGCATAGTCTAGGTTAGTTTGTTAAAAATGATCTTGAGAATTTCTCTTAGTTGGAGAATTATTTAAATAGATTCATGGTTTTTTAAAAAAAATAGCATACTTAGTGTTTTATATGTTGGACAAAGATGCATTGGATAGAATATTTTTTTTTATTTAGTTGTTATGTACACCTTTAAACAATACAAAAATTAATTTTTATCTTATGCATTAGCTAAGAAAATTTTTCTCCACTAAAAGAGGTAGGACAAACTTATCTAATTCTCTGCACAAGAGTTAACTTGGGTTGACCCTAGTTAACATAAGAGTAAAAATAATTATTATTATAGTCTTAAAACACGATTAGAGGATTAATTTGAAATAAGGCTCATATCACAGATCGAGTTGACCATTGACTTAAACCAATGTAAGGATAAGCATGGTTATTATCATAGTTTTAAAGCATGAGTCTGTATAGGACCAAGCCTGGATTTTGGGTCAGGTTGATCATTGATCTAGATCAACGTAGGGATAAAAATAATTATTATTATAGTTTTAAAACTCAACTTGATAGTCGATCCAATGCCAGGTCTGAGTCATGGATCGAGTTGACAACTGACATGGATCAATATAAAGTTAAAAATTATTATTATCATAGTTTTAAAACTTAATTAGGAAGTTAAATTAGAGCAAAACTAATGTCATGGGTTGAGATGGTCAACCTAAATTGACTCAGGGTAACATAAGAATAAAAATAATCATTATCATAGCTTTAAAACTCGATTCAATGGTCGACCTTGGGCCAGCTCGGGTCACAAATTTGGTTGACCACTAACCCAAGTCAACGCAAGGATACAAAAAGTTATTATCATAGTTTTAAAACTCTACTTAGAGGTCGACTCAAGACCAAGTTCGCATCATGGTTCAGAAGGGTCACCTCACCTCGAATTGATGCAAGTCAATATAAGAATAAAAATGATTATTATCATAGTTTTAAATCAAATTTAAAGGCCAACCCAAGACAAGATCTAGGTCACAGGTCAAAGAATGAACCTGAGTTTTTGATTGAGTCAGTTCAGATCAATTCTTCCTCTATTTTTTCTTATAACACAGATCGGTCCAAGCCTCGGATCGATCGAGTCTCATCTATTGTCTACAAAACACAAAATAAATAAATTATCGAGTTCGATTCAAAGCACACCAAACATAAGATAAGATAATTATTCATCGAATCCCAATCAAGTCTAGTCCTATTCACTATTGTCCAATAAATATTGTTAAACATAACAAACACTATCGTGAAGATGTTTCATAGTTGGGATTGGGAGAGGTTATTAGGATGGCACGATTTTATTTTGATTTTTCGTTTTGGTTAATCTTTAATTCAACGCACATACTCGCCAACCATCTCCTTAGCATATCAAGTTGTTCAGTGCATTGACTTTGTTTGTAATTAAATTGGGTTATGGAAGAGCTGGTGGGATTAGGACTGTATGAATATTACGTGCTAATTAGTCGGTCAAAGTTTGTTAAATTAGATAACGTTTCTTAGAGGAGCACGCTACCTCTATTTTCTCCAAAGGTTGCGTCGATAAATTCATGTCATGAAATTGCTGCTAACCTGATGATAAAAATGTTTGAATTCTTGATGACTACTTGAGACTTGTTTCTTCCAATAGTTAATTAGTTTTTAATTAAGAAAGTATTTAAAACTTAAGACTTGCATATTTTGCGCTAAAAAAAATTTAATTACTTATAAAAAAATATTATGTTGATAGAATTTAAATTTTTAATAATTGGTTGATTAAAAAACTTCAGTATCTTATAAAAAAATCTCTTAATCAAGACAAAAGAAAAGGGATTTATATTAATGTTAAATTTTAACTTATATGCGTGTACAATAGGAGATCAATGGCAACATTCATCATACTCTTTTTTTGGTTTGATTTTATTAATTTGGATCTAATTTGATCAAAATTTGGTTATCAATTAACTCTTTTTTGGGAAATTTTTTGTTCAAAATAAAATTATTTTTATTTTTTAAAATAATTGTGATCATTACAGTCAACCTCTTCATACATGTAAATTGAATCAAATTTTAAAATTATGAATTAACTTATAGACAACTTTCTGTTAGAGTAACGGGCTGATGCTTCACATCTATTCTTACGATGTTGCCATTATTAACTAGTCTTTCTTTGGTTGGTGTCAGGATTAGCGTTAATTAGGGAGTGTTGACTGGGGAGAAAAAGGGTTCTTATCCTTGTTAGAGGTCAAGGTCAGTGTGGTATTTTTCTTTTTTCATTATGATGATGTTGGACTAACCTATTTTCCCCAGTTCTGGAACTGGATAGGTGCCTTGATTCTTCTTCTTTCTGCTGAGATTCTTAACTATCTGTGATTGTTTTTCAATTAGCAGTGAATTAAACTTAATAATATATTTGGTTTTTAAAATAATTGAGTTTTATGATATGAGATCCATTAAAATATTGAATTCAAAATATTATTATTGTCGAGTAGTTTCTATATATTTTTTTAACTGAGTTCTATTCATATTCCTGGTAAAAAAGCTAAAAACAATTTATCCAAATATTTTATTATATATAAATTCTAACTATAGTTTTTATAAAAAACATATCTAAATTCAATTAAAAATAATTTTTAAATTTTTTTTAAAAAAACTATAATCACAAAAGCTGCCTCTGTTTCAAAAACAAACATATCCTGGATGAATAACTCTGTATGATTAGAGGAAAAAAATTGCAAGTGCAACAACTAAATAAATAAAGAATCATGGATTAGCCTCAAAGTCATCAGCTTTTTGCAGGTACTAAGTTGATGTGTTGAATTTCGCCTTTGCGTGTTGCCTGGGGAACTTAGTGTTGGGTTTGGTTTATTTCCCTCGCTTGGGGTGGTGTTCTTTCTTTTCCAGTTTATTTTATTTTTAAAAAAAATATTTTCACTCTCTGTCCATTCTAGAGGGTTGGAGTTGGTTTTTTGTCCTTTTTTTTTTTTTTTTAAATCCATGTGCTGGATTAATGCCTTTTCTCCTCTCTTGTACATTTTGAATCTTACAACAAAATCTTTGTCTTTGTTGTAGGAGCTTATCCAGTTTTATAGCTTGTTTGTCAGTGTAATTATGATTGCTTTTTAAATAATTTTTTATACCAAAATATATGTCAATGATATTTTTTTTATTTTTTAAAAATTATTTTTGACATCAGTACATCAAAATGATTTGAAAGCACTAAAAATATATTAATTTGAAGTTATAAAAAAAATAAAAAAAATTCAAATTTTTTTAAAAACGCTTTTAAAACTCAGAAACAAACAAGCCTTAGACGCTCACATCACCAGGATGAATACAAGACTAGAGGAAGTTAAAAGAACATAAATAAAAATAAATAGAGTTTTCACCAAATAATTAAAGAAAATTAAGAATACTAAAATAGAAGTTGGTTCTGTATATTCGAGTATTGAGTTAGTTATACTTAGAGAAATATAAACATCATCTTTACTACAATAAAAAAAAAAATGTACACTTGTTGTATATTTTTTTAAATTTATAATATGCATGCTATTAATTATATATTTTTATTTTCTAAGCTTGTATTATATGTATTTTATAAAAGGGGTTTTGAAAATTTGTCCAAATTTTTTTTGATGTTAATCCTTAAAAATAAGAAATTTTATCAATTTAGATTTTTTCAAGAAAACTTTAATGGTAATGTAATCCCTGAAAAAAAGAAGATTTTATTAAAATAAAAATTTTTGCATAAAAAAAAACTGATGGAATGCTAAAAGAACTAGGAAATATTTTTCATGAAGGTTGTAAAAACTAAAGTGATACAATACTTTATTATACACACACATACACATAAAAATATGAATTTGATATATTAGTGTATATAATACTTTAATTTAGATAATATTGCTAGAAAACACATTCTAATACAAAACATGTTATATAATTCAATAATTATACATTTTAAATCATCTAAATAATTATATAAAATTAGAATATCATAGAAAACAAATTTATTTTCAATGTTCTCCAAACACCAAAAATATTTGAGAAAAATACAAATTCTATTATTTTAAAAAGTTAATAATTAAGAATGTATTATTTTTCAACTTATTTTATTTTATATGTCCAAAGACAGGAAAATAATTTTTAGCTTATTTTTCATTATACAACTAAATATATCAATAGATTTTACTTAAAAATACTAAACAAGGTTATATGTCTATAATATTATACTTAAATTATTAATATTATATGACTCTATGATATAATAAAAACAATTTCATCATTATATTTTTTATATTTCATCTTTTATTATAAATTGTCAAATAGTTACATTTAGTATTCTATGTATGTTAGATAAACTTGAAAAAATATATTAAAATATGAATAAATAATTTTTCAACTTATTTCTCATTGCATAGCTCAATATTGAAAAAACAAGTTCAAACTATTTTTATAACACTATAAAATATAAAAAATTAATCACTTTTTAATAATTCATTTAAAAAAAAACTACTTTATAATAAACGAACAAGGCATTGCTTACCTAATAATAAATTAAAAAGTTTACATGTTTAGATGTAGACATGCACATGTTAATCTCCGAGCACTCATGTTCGATGCTTGGTTCCTTTATAAGAAATGGTTCGGAGGGTCTCTTTTGGGCTTATGTTGAGATTCTTTCATTTTGAAAAACTAGTCAAAGAGTCTCTTGAGGTTTGTTTTGGTGGTTATTTTTCAAATAATTTTTTATATTAAAATACATATTAATAATATTTTTTTTTAATATATTAAAATAATTTAAAAATAATAAAAACATATTAATTTGAAGTTAATAAAAAAAATAAAAAAATTCAATTTTTTTCAAAAGTACTTTGAAATGCAGAAATAAACATGCCCTTAAACTGATTTGTGTGATACAGAACTATGTATAACATCAACCAGAAAAACAGCTAACAAATTAAGGTTCCTAAGTGACTGTTTTGGAACGCAATTTAATCCTTGTTTTTAAAAATTTAAAAATTATTTTTTAAAAAAATATATATATATTTTAGTATTTTTGGATTGTTTAAATGCCCTGACATCAAAAATATATTTTTTTAAATTAAAAAAATATTATTTTAATATATTTTTTAGTAGAAAGTACTTTAAAAAATAACTACAACTATACTTACAAATACTAACCTATAATTTCTTGCAGATAGATTGCCAATCTTATCAACCAAAAGCAAGAAAATTAATGATAGTTGAGACGAAATATCACTATTTTATACAAAATAATATTTTTAACGAGGTTCATTCATGATTCCATGAAATTTTCTTTTTTTTTTCAATTGCTGAAATCTTGGATCCAATAAGTAAAATATTTTACTCAATTTATTCATTTTATCTAGAGTTCAATGTTTAAGAAATTATCGAGTATAAAACTATAAGGTATGAGATTGAAAAAAGATGAATCAAAATAAAAAAAAAAAGATATCAAATATAGATGGTGTACCATAAGTTTTGTTAAAGATAGATTTTGATTCTCGAACTTAACGCCAATTATACAATTTCGGTAACTCAATATTTCTTAAATTTAATTTTGATATAAATTTTTTTTATTATTTTTTTTAGTTCCTGGTTGAGAGAAGAGGGAGAGAGAGAGGTCGTCGAATTTCAATAATAGAGAGAGAAACATGCAGTTAACATCGATATAAACTATTAAAACGGATGATATTTGTGTCAAATAGTTTAATTTGCGAGGAAAGTTTATATTAGGTGTTTTTTTTACTTTTAAAATTCATGAAAAAAAAAGATTTGAGCTCGGGTTGATTTTTAGTTTGGGGTTGGTTTTGGTTTTTGGGATAGTTTTTAAGGTCATAGATAGATTTATCACGATTTCTGAGATGTTTTGGGTTAAAATTTGGGTTGAAAAACGAGTTTTAGGGTAAAAAAAATATAAACCTTGATTTTCCGGCCACCATAATATAGGTAAATAAAATGACGTGTTGCCTAATTTGTTTTTCAAAAAACTTTTGGATGGAACAAAACAAAAGAGCTCGATCAGCGTCTAACCTTTGGTTTTTTTTTCATTATTTTTTATATAGTTTTTTCTCTAAATTCTTTTAATTTATATTTACATTAGTACATATTCTCTCTTTCATTTTGTTTAGAAAACCTCTTTTAAATAATTTTTTTTGTTATGCATTTAAATTTAAGGAGTTTTTTTTTTAAATTTTTTGTATGAATGAACTTTATTTGTCCTATTTTTAAGATTAAATATAGTGATTTAAACTTATCTCTCAATTTTTCAAGTTTTATTTTTAGGTATTGTTAATGATGTTTTATTTATTTATTCACATATATAGTTTTTTATTTATTTGATTACATGTATGCATGAAATTTTTGATATCAACTTAAATTTTTTAAACTATAGAAATGCATTGAAAAAAACCTCTATATAAAATTTGTTTTATAGAGAATACAAATATTTGACTTGTGGCAGAATATAGGTCACATAGCTAATAAAATATATTAAAACACATAGACAAAATATGTAGCCATTCACAGTAGCCTAATTTATTTTTATTTTCATTCTTTAATATATATATATATATATTTTCAAGTACAACCTTCTATGTTTAAATTAATGCCTAATTTATTAAAAATTATTAAGGAAAGAAAAAAATTCAAAAAAGAAAGACCGCAGTGTAAAAAACAAAGAGAAATTCTATGTCCAATCTCAAATTTGCTAAAAAAAGTTAACAATGGAATACTAATATCATGTGTGTAACCCTCTGAATTGAATTTAATTTAAAAGTTTTAATGAAATCACAAGTTTGAACCATTTTGAGTGTCAAGAATAGAATTCCAAATGGATTCAATCTCTTAAAATAGTACAAAAATAAATCAAAGGCTAACCCCTCTGATCTACTACACTAAAAGAAGAAATTAATGTTAAAATTAACTTCCTTAAAATGCTCATCTCTTTTCTAAATAATTTTTAAATAAATAAAATGAAAGTGAAGAGGGTAATATAAAAAACAAAATAAATTTTATCTCTTTCAAATATGTAAATTTAACTTATTTATCAATTAAATTTCAATAAAAGACTATAATTGAATTTAATTATTGGAGAGGATTAGTTATATATTGAATTTCATCTCTTTTAAGTTTTGTTAATAATGATGATGGAACATTTAAAGGTAAAGGTGCCCTTGATAGAAGAAAAATGGAGAAAAATGTCAACGCTAGTACAATGGATTCATAATAGATGTGCACTAGTTATTTCATCCGTGGTTAAAATTTTTTTTTTAATAAAAAAAGCAAATACATAAGCTTTTCCAATATTTTTTTATAAAATAAAAATCATGATAATAAATTAAAATACCTATGTATAAATAGAGAATTATCTATGCCAATAAATGTAAAAAAATAAATATGTAAGTGTTAATAAAGTGTTTTTTAACATTGAGTAAAACATATAATTGTGAATAAAAAAATCAATTTTTATTTATAATAAAATAAAATAAAAATTATATGCTTTAATAAAAATATGTAAGATCTCAAGTTAATTTTTAATATAGTAAAAAAATAAAATTATATCACAATTGCTTTAGTGAAACACTGTTTTGTTTTATTCTTTGTAATAATAATTTCTTTTTTTTAAAAGAAATGTAAAGAAACAAAAGAAAAAAATTAAAAAAAATGAAGGAAAGAACAAAAATAATGGTTTAAATAGACTAAATATAAAGTGAAAAATATTCCAAATATAAAGAATACAAAATAATAATTTTTTCAAAAAAAATGTAAAGAAAAAAAAGATTATAAAAATTAAAAAATAATAAAGATAACAACAAAATGATGATAAATAGACTAAATTAATTATAGATTTGTCACCATTATAATATAAAATTTACAATAATACAATTTTTTCATGAAAACACAGTTTTTAGTTTTGTTTTAACAGTAAGCTATCTTTGAGGCAATTTTTGTATATTAAAACTAAATTAAGATAAATATTAAATTCTATTTGCCATTTATTTGAAAATAAAATAAAAGGAAGCATCATCGTATATCACAAAGCCATACTTGCATCTTAACATTTATATTTATTAATATGATGGTTAGTACATCACATATTAACTATCTATCAACAAAACATGATTACTAATTACTAGATAATATTAAATCTTGAAATTTTTTTTTAATTGTTTAGATTTTAAATTTAATTTTTAATAATTATAAGTTTATATTTTTTCAAGGCTACTAAAATTTTACATAGTTAATAATTTTAAAACCCGTGAAATTAATCAAAATATATACAAGCTAGTCCAAACATCGATATTAATAAAAATAAAAAAAATTACTAATTACTATATATCAACATATCTTTCAATATTTTTTTCTTATCATGTTGACTACAAATTTTATGTTACTCAAGAGAGATTATTAATAAAATTGATATCTTTATTATTTTTAATAGATTTGGATGTTATTTTCTCTTTTATTAAATAAACATAAATATTATTCATTGACTATTTTAAAATATCTAAGGGGATAAAAAGAAGAGGAAAGGGAATATGGAATAGGCGAAGCCAAGCTGGGCGCAGAGCCGCAGACAGTGTAGGGTTGTTGCTGCAGTAAAAACTAATAACAACAGAGATGAGAAACCCTGAAATCTAAAACCCTAAAGCAAGAAGAGAAGTAGGAAAAATGATGAGAAGATTTCTACCAAGAAATGTCACTCTCTACACTCGCCATCTCCTTCAGTCTTCTCCCCACCCCAACCCCACAATCCCCAACCCCTCCCTCGCTGCTTCAACACACCCCAGACTCAGGTTCTACTCCGACTCGTCCAACAATACCCCTCCTGATCCACTCCCTGAATCTTCAGCTCTAGCGGAACTGAAAAAGAAAGATGATTCTGATGAAGTTAAGGATGTGAGTAATAAAGGTAAACGCGAAAAAAATGATTTTTTTAGTGAATTTTGTTGTTGTCTGTTTGGGCGCATGGTTACTGAGAAAATGAATGGAAAATGGAAGTTTTTGTTCTTGTATTGGTGCTTTGGGTTTTTTTTTGGGTTTGAATTAGTTAGGGACCTCAGTTTAAAAAAATTCAGATTTTGTAGAATAATTTAGATTCCTTACCCATGTTTTCTCAGATTTTTGCTTGTTAATATGTGAATGATGGGATAACATAGCATCCTAATTGGGGGCTTTTAGAGATAAATCATAATGATTTTGCATGATTTTGATAAGTTGTTGGGAGATATATGAATTAATGAATTATTTTCAAGATCAGATTTTTGTTTTTTGTCATGTTCATTCAATTGTATGTTATTAACTTGGCTGGTTTCTTTATGGCAGAGCTAAGTGAGATGATGGATAAGTACTTCAAGGGGGATGGGGAATTGCTGCCTTCGATAATGGAAGCAGTTTTACAGAGAAAGTTATCGCGGAAGCATGAGGAGACTGATGATGAGTTGATGGAAGAACTTCGAATGAAGCCATTGAGTGATGTGGATGCTGAAGAGTTTCAATCGGATTTCGATGAACTGTATGAGACTGATAAGGAGCTCAATGATTTGTGTGATGCTAAAGAATATGTGGTGAAGAAAATGATGCAGGATCAATACTTCAATATGGATGACAAGAAGTGGGATGAGATGGTAAAGGAGGCGATGGACCATGGATTTATAAAGGATACAAAGGAGTGTGAGGAAATTCTGGAGGACATGCTTAGCTGGGATAAGCTTCTTCCCGGTATGATGGTTTTACAATTTGCTTCTTTCTTTTTTCTACATCTTGTGAATTTTGTTATGGAGTTTGTTTGTTATTTCATTCTTGTAGTAATTTATTTGTTTTATTATGTGCAGCAAGCTGCAGCCATTGTATTTTTTCTTTTTGGGCTTTTAATTGTCATCAGTTGCATGATGCTTTCTAGATTCGATCATAATTTCTCTCGGTTTAATTGATTAGAATTTTGAAATTAGATTCTTAGTGCTTCAAAATTATTACTAAGAACAGTTATACCTACAATCTTTAAGTATTTTATGCATTAATTTGCAACTGCTTATGGTTCCATGCTGCTATTATTTGTTAATCATGCTTGTGCAATCATAAGTTAATTGATACAATCAATAGCCATGGACATCCTGATGACATGTTTGTTGGCAATAGTCATTGGTTTGCTTATCGACTAGTTAAGCTATGTATCTGTATCTTTGAATAAGTTTTTTATTATAATTATCCTTTCTTTCAAAGAAGAAAAATGAGAATAGCATTTGGGCGGATCTATTTTGCTCTGCTCAGCTCAACTTAATGATTTGGAGCAGGTCTTAGGTAAGTTGAGTTGAGAAATATCTGATGAAAAACTTATGGAATCATATTATTTGGACTGTTTTGGGATTGGGATTTTCCTTTGCTAGTACTACGGATATTGAGAGTCTTTTGTTTTTCAGTAACTAAAAAGCTCCTTAGAGTTTGCTAAATTTGCTATTGGACAAAATTATCAGAACAATAGAACTAATGAGGATCTACTACATATTTTGGGAAAAAAAAGGATTAGATGCTGTTGGATTGTCATTTTTTGTTAAAAATCCTCGTTGGAAGGTTACAGGTTGATGCTGTTAAGAGCTCTTTTTTTTTTAATGGGTTTCCTTGTTTTTGCTCCCCTAGCCTTTTCACCTTTGCCTACTTTCAGACCCCTTGCCAATCTACTTCCGTATTCTTCCCCCAAAGCTGATCCAAGACTTCAGCAATTAGAGTTAGAGTTATCTTCCTTCATTCTGCAACTACTGAGTGTTTTTTCTCATCCCATAGTGTAGCTCAAAAGTCTATTTAGACTTTCCTCAAATGGAAGGCATGGAGAAGTGACCTAGAATTCAAAGTATCGTTTAATTCTTTGATATCTCAAAATTCAAAAATAAAATAAAATATTGCTCTGTGATTTCTGAAGCCTGTAGTTGATGAGACATGTTAGCCTTCTGTTCCAGGAACATTTCTTTTGCTGTGTTGGAATTGCACAATATGCATTCAAGTACTTTTTCTGAATGTCATATAAGAATGTAGGGACTAACACAAAGGCGATACACACTTTCAGCAGGGTTAATGAACATTTCCCATGTACATGTTATAAATTTGCTATAACCTTATGGTGGTTTTTTTATTAATGGTTTTGCTGTCAAGTTTCTTCTGCTTGGTTGCTGAAACTAGTATATTTGAGTTATTTAGGAAAATTTGTAGTATACCAGCAGAAAATTTGTAAGAAGCCAGAATTTTATTATGATATGAATGATCTCTCTAGCCTCATATAATATGGCTAGAATTCTGTGCTGGGATGGTATTGTCATGAGAGTTACACCATAAACTTTACATTCAGATGAGCAGCTACAATTGTTGCTGAGCATAGGAGCAGTACTTTGGGTTGTGACCAGTTGCCAATGAGATGAAATAAGAGGATGCTATCTGGACTTATGATTTAATAGCAACAGTGGAAACTAATGAAAGTTTTAAAATTTATGGACCTTTCTTCTTTGTGTCATGACTATTTTGCCAATGAGACGAAATAAGTGAGTTTTATTGCACATGTTGATGATCAACTGTATAAGCATGATTGAATTCTCACTCTCATATGATGTGGTTTTGATATGGACTATTTTGCTACAAATATATCTATTTTCTGGAAAATACCGTACTCTTATAATTCAGAGTAAGAGAATGGTGTGCTGATAGCAATTTCTTGCATCAGCATGGAAAAAGCCCATTAAATCCAAGCCTCCTTCTTCTAAGCAAGTTTTCCCTAAATAGGTTAAGAAAACCCCCTGATCAGAAGTTGGTGGATTGTGTAATCAAGTTCCCATTTCCTCAAAGTCTCCTTCTATTCAGAAAGATCCCTCTTTTACACCTCCCCTAATTGGAAGACCCACCTATTCGCAAATCAATCAACTTGACCCCCCACCCTTGCAAACATAGAAGACTCATGGAGGTCTGCCCATCCCATCTACTATGAGGGTGTATGGCATTGCAGCCAAAACGCTGTTTGCCCAAAATTTGATTTTTTTTTTTTTGCTTAAAATTATTTTTTTAGTGTTTTTGGATTGTTTTGATGTCAAAAATAAATTTTATAAAAATGAAAAAAATATTATTTTGATGCATTTTCAAGCGAAAAGTACTTCGAAAAGCAATCGCTGTTGCAATACCAAACGAGCTCTTTATCACCTCCACTACAGAGTCCACTTCCACTACAAGCCCTCTTCCATTACCATATGTTAGCTATAATTTAAATGGTGGTGAATATTTGCAACTTCAATCATATTTCAGGAAAAAAGCCTATCAAGAAAGCTAGGAGTTTTACCTGTTGAACTGTTGCTGTCTCTGCCCAAAGATTTGCAATGTCTATATGAGCTATATAATTTATTAATTGTCATGGTGTCATTTTCCAAATCTCAGTGGTTGATGTCTATGGGTGTTTACAGCATTTTTTTCTAAACATCCATGATATTGTAATCACTCAGTTCAGATTTTCCTGCCATCTGTTGCTATCTTTGAATTCTTGTTGTTTTTATTAGATGACATAAAAGAGAAGGTGGAAAAGAAATTCAATGAACTGGGGGATATGTGCGAAAGAGGAGAGATTGAGGCTGAAGAAGCTTACGAGCTGTTCAAGAAATTTGAGGATGAGTTGGTCATGGAATATGTAAAGAAAACGGAAGCTGAAGGCCCACCACAGTTTGATGAGGCTACTGTTCCAGACAAGAAAAAGCACTTGGATGACCCACCAGGTGTGGGGCCTATTATTAGGTGGCAAACACGGGTAGTCTTTGCTCCAGGTGGTGATGCATGGCATCCCAAAAACCGAAAAGTGAAAATGTCTGTTACTGTCAAAGAACTTGGGCTTTCAAAACCTCAATTTAGACGGTTGAGGGAACTGGTTGGAAAAAGGTACCATCCTGGAAGAGATGAACTTACAATCACCAGTGAGAGGTAAAGCCAACAAACAATTACATATTTTGATTTTCTATATTTTATTGATTGCTAGATTTTCAATATATAGATTTTATAGGGTCCCTTGTATCCTGTCAAGTGCTTGTTTTCATATTGCTTTGACTTATTTTTCTTGAATCTTCTTTCAATCTTGGGGAGGAAAAAAAACACAGAGAGAGAATTAAAGAGAGGCTTTACATTTTTAAGCTTTTTTCGGTCCCATAATCAGCTGATTATGATTTTCTCATGTAATTTCCTTTCCTCTTGAGAATACGCCTGTGTTAAAAGTCTTGTTCCTTTTCATCTTCTAGCTCCCCTGTCCTATAGAATAGAACTTTCCACTTTGTGAACTCGCTGAAAGGTCTGTTATTATGTACACAACCAGAATTATATTTAATTCTGTGGTTGTTTTTCGCTGTTTTCTAGGCTGTGGATGCAGGCTCACTTCTGATTTTCCTTCCTCTTTTCATTAACTATGCACCGGATGCACTGCTTGTGACTCAAAAAATATAAATGATTTCCCTTTTACAGGTTTGAACACCGAGAGGAAAACAGAAAAGATTGCCTTAGGACTCTCTTTGCACTCATCGAAGAAGCTGGGAAAGCTACCAAATTGGCAGAAGAAGCTCGAGTTTCGTATTGCAAGGACAGACTTAGAGCCAATCCAGCTTTCATGGTGAGGTTGCATTCCAAGATCACTGGGCAAGGATCTAACACCATTTCTGCTTGAGAATTCAATTACCAACCCCAGGCTTATACAAGAATGAAATTTGGGGTTAGGAAAACAAATCTTGGGTATCCATACTAGCATAGGACTTTACAAAGAGCTACTTGCTGGTCATCACAAATTTAGGGGAAACATGCACACGCATGTTAGTTGTTGATTGATTCCACCAATCGACAAAATGCCATATTACTGAGAAAATTCACCAATGTTATTTTAGTCGTCTTTTTAATTTATTGCCATCGGTTCTATGATTTTTGTTACTTTTTGAACAGAGTTAATAAATTTTGTTGTTGTCCATGATGCAATATCCTATTAGATGAATGGATAGACGATGTCGCATGCCAACTCTTTCAACATTTATATTTTGCTAGTTTGCTGCTTGGAACTGTTTGGAATTATATTCCACTTCTGTTCAAAAGTGATGATTCTCGTCTGATGTTCTTCCATATCTCTCTTGAAATATTCTTAAACGTTCAGTTATCTTGCATCCTTTCAAAACAAGTTATTAGAGGATAGTTATGTTGATTGGTCCTGTCCTCCTTCCAAAATCTACTTCTCTCATATAACCTTAATTTTAATTTGAATAAGAATATCTCTGTTGTGGTAGGCTGTCTTAGACGCCAATGCTGAATTTAGACAAATCATTGCAACTCCTCCCCATGATGAAATAAGAGTAAAGGAGGTCAATTTAGTTGGTTTAAGAAGGGGAATTTTAGTCAGGGAGAATCTTCAGCAGGATCATTTCAGAGTGTGAATGGGGACAGTCAAGTAGAAAGTTAGTTTTACTGGAGGAACTTTGGAGCCGCAAACTAATGTGTACCCTCCGTGTGCTCGCCATTATTATGGAGAGAGGACATATTAAGAGAGAATGTCCTTGGAGAGCTGCTGATTACACTCAGGACAGAGACAACAAACATAGAGTTAGTATCAATTTGTCACCATGGACAGACCTACCTGGCCAGCTTAGTCTGGAGTTAATGGCTACCAGGGACGACCCAAGACTCATGAAGATAGGACACAGGTCAGAGTATTCCACATGACCTAGAAGGATGCCAGAGCTCCCCCAAACATAGTGGCATGAATGCTACAATTAAATTCACATTTGGTGTATGCATTAATTGATCCCGGTGCCATGCACTAATAAAGAAACTTGGGAGAGCTCCTAATAAGGTAGAAAAAGGGTTTATAATAAGTAATCTTTAGGTGAATCAGTAAATATTGATTATGTGTGTAAAAGGGTAAGGGTGTATAAAAAGGGTTGACATGAGAGCAGACTTTATATCATTGGAATTACATGTAATACTGGGTATGGATTAGTTGAGAATATATATATATGATCCAAATGGATTGTTTTGCAAATATGGTTACTCTTCGAGGACCGTGCGACAAAAAAATAATATTTAGGGGAGAGAGAAAATTCATATTAAATTTTATAATTTTGATCATGATTACTAGAAAATTAATAAAAAAAGGGTTTGAAACCTATCTTGCTTATATAATAGACTCCATGAGGGATAATACTGAGCTGTCAAAACTTTTAATAGTAAAAGAATTTATAGAGATGTTTTCAAAGGAGCTACTAGGATTACCACAAGATAGAGAAGTTGAGGAGCCCGATATCACTCTTATAGCTCAATCACCATACATGATGACTCCATAGAGATGGCTTAATTAAATATTCAACTATAGGAATTATTGGGTAACGAGTTTATACGCCCAAATAATTCACCTTGGGAAGTGTTGATACTATCTATAAAGAAAAAGGATAAAATCCTTAGACTTTGTGTCGAATATATACAATTAAATAAGATAATGATAAAAAATAAATATTCATTATCGAAGATAGATAACTTATTTGATCAATTAAAATGACAAAAAAATATTTTCAAATATAGATTTAAGAACAAGCTACTATCAGATAAGGATAAAGGAGCAAGATATTCATTTGGACTGACTAATGTTCCAACAATGTTCATGGATTTGACAAATAAGGTGTTTCAAGCCTATTTGGACATGTTTGTTGTGGTGTTCATTGACAACATCTTAATTAGTGCATTCTAGTTCATACTTGGAACTGTTTTCTTCTTCCCACTAGCATTGTTCATGGTGTTTATTACACACAGGTATATCGACAAGCTGTGTTCATTGGTATATTCTAGAGATGATGAGAACTGTTCCCTTTCTTTCTAGTAGTGTTCATGATATTCATTACACACAAGTATACCGATGAGCTGCGTCCGTTGATATATTCCAAAGGCAATGAGAACTCTTCCTCTTCCTATGGTGTTGATTCCAATTAATGGTTTTATTTTTTCCAACGGAATCACCGATGAAATGAGAATTCTAACACGCTGACAATTAATGCACTTATTGACTGAGGTACATGTTTTTTACAAGTTTCCCAGCGAAATCACCGATGAAACAAGAATTCCAACACCCTAGTAATTAATGCATTTTTTACTATTGATTATGTACTTTGTTACCAATAGGATAACAGATGGAATTAAAAAAAATTGGAGGAGTTTTTGAAATTTTTAGTGTGAATTGAAAATTTCAATTTGATTTTATAGATAGAATCAACGATGAAAAATTTCAAAATAATAATATTTAATTATCTATTAGAAATTCTGTTCGTAAAACCTAATATAAAAGCTCCACGGGCATAATAAACCTTCATTTTATTCTATCTTCTTCTCTTGAATTAAAAACTCAGTTCTTCTCTCTAATTATCTTTGGTCTTCTTTTCTCCTCTGTCCCTCAAACATCAAGGCTAGAAATCAAGCTTCCTTTTCTCTCAACACAATCAACATGTATTTGTGGGTTAATAATTTTTATAAGTATTTTCTTTTTATTTTTATTTTTTGGGTTTTTAAATAATGTATTTTCATTTTTTTTTTCTATTACACCTAGTTCAACTTTGAAATTAAGCACCCCATTAAGGTAAGAATTTTTCATTCCTTACCCATTATTTGTTTTTACATTATTTTTTCTTTTTTTTTGTCTTTGTTTTTGTTCAATTATTTGTTCTTAATAATTTTATGAATTAATAGTTGTGTTGAATTTTAGTTATTGAAATACTTTTTTATTATTTTGTCGAATTTTAGTTATTTTTTTCAAATTTGTTGTTCAATTTCAATTAAATATATATGATTAATTTTATTTATTATTTTGTATTGGATTCATTTAGAATAATATTTTTTCTTGTGAATTTAGGATCAAAAGTATTACAACTTAGAAATAATTGTGTTGAATTGTAGTGGTTATTGAAATAATTTTTTCATTATTTTATTGAATTTTAGTTATTTTATTTGTTGAATCTTGTTGTTAATATTTAATTAAATGTGTAGGATTAATTTTAATTATTATATTGTATGTATTCCTTTGAAAATAAATTCTTGTAAATTTAGGATTAAAAGGATTATCATGTAGAAAATAATAATTTTCTACGAAATTGAATTATTCAAAATAGTTGGTAGAAATTACATAAAGTCAACTTGTTTTTAGCATATATGTTGTCTATTTATAGAATTAAAAAGTTTGGGTAGCTTCCCATATGGGAGGTGCTATAAAATATATATTTTTTAAAATAGAAATTGTTCCTGTAAATTTGTGTATATGTCTAGGGAAAAAGTAATTTTGCTAGTTCTTTTAGCAACGATAATGACAATCACGAGTCATTAGGGGCTAACCAAGAAGAGGCATTTGAAGCACAAACATCTACTCATGACACTGCCTCGGCAAGTGTGATGCCACAATATAGAGGGGATGGTTCCTTCACAGCAAGATTCATTCATGTGCAAGTATGAGGTGCAATGGAGGAACAATATTTCAATGTAAGTTGTTTTGCTTTTACAATGACATGTTTAATAATTTTTGAAAAAAAATAGTATTTCATTAAATTTATCCAATTTCAGGTTTACAAACATTGCGGTTGCCTGAACAATAACATCTACATTTAAATTATCGATGAAAATTTTATTATTTCAACGGAGCCAAGTTTCCAAATATCCTAAATGGAAATCAAAGGTCGATGCATGGTTTTCAAGGTTTAAGGTTAGTATTAACTTATATTTTTTATTATGTTAATTCATTTACTTTATTGAAATTACTAATTTTTTTTTTTATATAAAATTTTACTAAAAGGAAAAATTTGAATAAGATAGAGCTAATGCTAATGTTGTGAGAAGGGTTTGAGAGAATCACGCTGCAACTAGGTAACATCGAAATGATAATGTTGCAAGGAGGGTTTAGGAGAATCACGCTGCAATTGGTAACATCGAAATCATGATATTTTTTTATTCCAAATATTAAAATTTTATTTGTCATTTACTTATATATAATTTATTTATACCATATAGATTGCGTGATTTTTTGTACGATGCATAAAAGAAATCCAAAAACTATGCGAAATAATTTATTTTTTTATTTACAGGAAACATATAACAACCGATTGAAGGAGAGATACAAGAATGATCCTTCGACCCACCCGGATATCAATCCGGATTCGTGATTGGAGGTAGGATCATTTAGTGGACCCGATAGAAAGCGGGTGTACGAACTCTCTAATATTACGGCTGAGAACTTGCGAACAACTCGTAGTGTTTTGACTGTTTGATGCTCACAAATGGTCCTGAGCACTCAATCTCCCAAGTTCGTGGTCTTGTTAGATTAAGAAGTACAATAATATACAATCCATCTCAATGAAAAATATGAACGATTCTTTGTGAATTATGAAGAACTTCGCAGAGTGGTAATGAAGATTAGATAATAGATGAGTGATACATGTGCATCTCTTTATTGACTTATGGTCCTGGAGACGGCTAGCCTCCTCCTCCAGCGCCACCTCTATTCTAGTTTTGCTGTATTTGAATGTATAAATATTTAAATTTGTAATAAATATTTAATTTTTATATTAAGATAATTTATTTTTAAATATTTGAATTTTATATTAATGTAATTTTTAATTATTTTCTATATTTTTTAATAGGTTTGTTTTTAAAATATTATTAAATTAATACTAACGGGGTTATCGACGAACTTATTCCGTTAGTATATTCCAGAGAGTTGGAAAAGAATGATATCAAATGCCAATGTTATTGTTAACTCATCGATAGGATTAATCCGTTGGTATATTCCAGAGAGTTGAAAAAAAATTATTACAAATGCCACTACAACTGTTAACTCACTGATAGAATTATATACGATTCTTCTGTCGGTGATATGCTAAATTGTATCAAGAGAATTACCGACAGAATGAAGTGAGTAATTTTTTTAGGCGTGCATGTTATGTATGTAAAGCCATTAGTAAATTTAATTACAATGGACTTACCAACATTAACTACGAGTGTTTTTCCAACTGATTTTTTTTATCCATGATCCCGTTAGTAAAATAATTACAGACAGACTATTAGTGTAAATACTGACAGAAATTTCTATCGATAAAATTATTAAATTTAGTGGCAACGTATAACCAACCGATTATCTACATAACATTTTAAACCATTATAAATAGCATGTGAAAAGTATTCCAAGGCATATTCCAACACAGGATAAAAAGAAGAAAAGAAAGAAACGAAGGTCTAAAGGAAGGAAAAAAAGAAGAAAGTCAACTGCCAAAGAAAGGAGGTTGATGATAAGGTTTACAAAAGATCAATGGCTTAGGTATCTCTTTATTGAGTTGTTCTTTTTTCCGATGCAAAGCAGTATAATATCATCGAAAGCCAGGTTTCTTTCTGATCTCCTTCAAGAAGAAGCAAATACGAAAAGCAAACGAAATGGAGGCAAGATCTTGTGCTTCAACTTCTTCTTCTTGCTTTTTTCCTGGGAGAAAAGATTCAAAATGTCATCATGAAGCTGTAGAGTTTGCTTGCAGTACATGTTTATTCTGTGTTTCTTGCCCACTTTCTATTGTTTGGTGTTGCATCGTGTTGCCTTGCAAGATTGGATGTAAAGCTGCTGGGCAAGCAAGGAAGCGGTTTGCCTGTTGTCGTCATTGTGGATCAGAGAAGAAAATCTACTCCTCTTTTTCGGACATAGATGATTCAGATTGTCGGCTAAGTCATCACAAACACTCTTCTGGGCCATCAAGAAGTAGGATGTCACACAAGGGCAAGGCTGATGATTTGCAATCTAAAAGATCTGGAAAAAACCTGAAATTTTTGTTTATGATACCTCGGCCAGCTTGCTGATGATCGCTACTTCAAATTAAGTTGCTTTCTCACAAACTTTGATGGTTATTTTCTGCTTATTGAGTGCTAATATTGTTTAGAATCTGGTTCTGTCGAATGCTTTGCTTATTGATTGACATCTTGTGGCTGATTTGTATGTCTTCTGAGGGATCAGCATCGTATCTAGCAATTTTTTAAATGATCATCGCATTTTTCTCTCTCTTAATTTACTTCTTTCCTCTAATTTTTTTCTTAATTAATTAAAATATTATTTTTCATATCTACTTAATCTTTTATTTCTGGCAAAATAAATGAGAATAAATTGTGAACTAGATTTGTAAAGGTTACTCTATGCAAGAAGGACATAAAAGTCTTGTCAGGAGAAAATCTTTTTGAATTGTCTATTATATAAACAATTTTGACAATTAAATTAATATTCCTTTCAATTAAAAATAAATTATTTTTCATCTTACAAAAACATCTATCTATATTTTTAAAAGACAACTCTATTTTGAAACATGTTTTTTAATAGACATAAATAGAAATTATTTGATCAAAAAAATTACAAAGTAGACGTAGGAAAATAAAAGACACAAGAATGAAATTTCCAAGTATTGGGTGATAGCCTTTGATTTTGAATATCCTTTAGTAAAAACCATCAAATTCACTCGACTTAAGAGGGAACATCATTCAATAAACTATTTAGCTTTTTATATGTATTTAGAAAATAAAGATCACATAATTTCTCTTTTTATAATTTTGATTTTCATGATTGTGGCTATTTTGGCCTTAAACATATCTTGGATTCTATAAGTGTTCTAAAGAATTTAACATTTTTTTTTTTAATTCTCATAGAAGTGACCTCATGTGACACTCATTTGGGTGATTTTTTATAAATAATATTATGCAATACTTCATTTGAATTTCTCAAGATATAAGAATAATTAAAAGCTTAGCTTATTTTGGTTTTAACTACAAGAATCATTTATCAAATGAACATGTCAAATGAGAATCATGATTTATCAATTAAATTGAGACATGATTTGGTTGTTTCTTTAAACCCATATCTTATAATCTTTAGTAACCTTGGTTGAGTTGGCAACATGGTAATTCTTTAAATATGAGCTTCGTCTTCTTCAATGATTTATCGACTTGCTCTCTTATTAAGTTTTTTATAAGCGAATCCCACTACTAAAAAATTGATAAACATCAACAAAATATTTCGTTGATGTTTATACTTGACATTCATCGACATTTTAATTATCGATGATATTGATGTTGGATTCATGTATTTGGTTAGCTTATCATTGGAGATTTAATGTTTGTTGATGAATTAAAATGCTAATAAGATATTCACATAAATTCTTTTATTATCGACCAGTGTTCCTGGACAAATCTATCAGTATAATAATTATCTATTAAATATTTATTGAATTTTTTTTATCTTTTTCTGTCAACAATTCCATTGGAAGTTACCTGTAAAATATATTTCATTGCTATTTCCATTGAAAATATCCAACATAAATGTTCTATCACTATTTTCATCGGACATTACCAACAAAATATTTTTTGTCGGTAATTCTATTACTATATATCAATTTTTTAATAGTGTCCACAATATTATTTTTTGACTTTACATAGTTAATATAGATAATCTCATTTAAGAGCAATTGTCTTAAGTTATTGTGTTTTTAATGAATATGCTAAGATTTATCATTGTATATATAATTTCAAGCTTTATCAATAGCAAATTGCCTAACACAATGTGCGCGCGCGCGCGTGTGACACAAATTTTGATCAACTAGAAATATTTTTTAAAAAGTTGCAAAGCCACTTTGATTTTTCTCTAACTTTGTTTAAAGTTATAAACTCAAACTCTAGTGGAACTAGCTATACATAGTTCTATTCCAACATGTATTTTCATGTATTTATAGAATGATTTTCTACTATTCTATAAATCACATAGTATCTTGTTCAATTTTTTATAAGGCATTCTATTCATAATATAATTTTGTAATAAAATAGCCCCCTCCTCACAACTCTACTCAAAACAAAATCTATCAAAAGATGAATCAATTCTCCTTACCTCTACTGAATACATACAAATCAAAATATAAAAGAAAATCAACTTATAGATTTGTTGGTAGATCATAAACTTGAAGTTATAGATTAGGCAATGATCAATCCTTTAGTCTCAAAACAGTTTAGGAAAAATTACATCCAGCCTTATATAATTTGATTTTTTTTTGCGTTGCTTCTATATTTTAAAAAACTACACTTTACATTCTTGATCAATTTAAAATAATATTAAAAGATAAATTTACTCTCATGTATAATACAACATAAATATATAGATGCCATGTCAATTTTATTTTTCAATCTTTTTCCATTTTTCTCTCCCTTCTCTCATTAATTCCCTTCTCAATTAGAGTTCTACAACCAATGAAAATGAATTTGGGTTTTTTCTCTGGGTCTTAAAAAATCCCATGACAACACATAATTTTCATTGAAACAACCAAACCTACCAAGAAAATCACTCTAAAAACCTTCAGACGACCAGATCTTTGAAGTAGAAGAATCTGTAGACATGGAATTTGCGACCGTGAAATCTTTCTTTGAAGACTAACCATCATCGACTGACTTTGTGCCCTTCTCTAATGTGTCAGCCAAGCCATTGTGCCAAGTTATTGAGATATGCGATGAACAAACCAAGTTTAAAGAAAACCCAGATGAAGCAGAGAAGAAAAGGCCCAACACAGAGTTTGTCAGAGAAAAGACTCACGAAGATTTATTTAGTGGAGATGATTCACGTGGCTGACTATTTAGAGATTTAAAGATTTGTTTGATGTGCTTAACCAAGCTATTGCTGAGAGGATTCAGAACAAGAGCGTTGAATATGTGAGAAGCGTTTTTTCAAGAAGAGGTTGATCTTCATGAAGAACATGCTTGGGCTTTTGAAGATGTTGATGCAGGCTAATAAATCAAAAGCATTATAAAAGAGATTAGGGAAACTTTATGTTGTTTTTTTACCAGATTTTTAAGATGAATAAATAAATATATTTGTCAGTTGATGTTTCAAATTTTCGTTGGGTTTGAGTATGGTAGAGAATGGTGGCTAGAATTATGTTTGGCAAAAAAAAAAAAAAAAAAGAAAAGAAAAGAAGCGAGTGATAATTTTATTTTTTTAACAAATCAAAGATTTTTTTTTTCATTAATTGAAATAAAATAGAAATTATATAAACTTTGTTGCTTTTTTTTTTTTTATATAGATGTAAAGTATAATTTCTTAAAATATAAAGGCAAAATAAAAAATCAATAAAATCATGAGTTATTTAATTTGACAAAAGAAAGAGTAAAATAAAAAAGGTTTTAATAGCTAAGAATTGATGTGAATATTAATTTTTTTTTATATTTGTCTATTTATATATAAATTTCTGAAAATTAATTTAACATTCATTTTATTTTTTTTATTTAACAAACACATTTCTTTGTTTTAAAAAGATATAACTCTATTTTAAAACACATTTTTTAACACAAGCAATTTCTTATTCACCCTAATTTGTTGAATCACCAATATTATTATTGTTCAAGTGTGTTTGGTATTGTGGTAGTTATTATGGTTGTGGTTTGAAAAAAATTATTTTTATAAAAAATATATTTTTAGTTGAGGTTGGTTTGAAAAAATATATGTTTGGTTAAAACTGTAGTTGAAATTGAAGTTGAACAAAAAGTAGTTTAATGTGTTTGGTCAAGAATGTTTTTCAAATTGAAGTTATAAAATAACTAAAAAAGACATATATTAATATTGATAGTTTTTAATTGAAATATTGTACATTTAACTACTGTTATTACATCATGAAATAAATAATACTTTATATAAAATATTTTTTATTATTCCATTAAACTATTTACAATTCTATCATGTACAAAATTCATCCAACAAGAACTACAATTTCCATAGCTTTCTGAGTGTGCAACAACATTAGGTAGAATATCATCAGAAACAAAATTGAGATTGCAATCAAATTTTGCAAATGCTGCACCATCATGCGATCTCCTTCTAATATAATTATATAGTGTTATTGAATAATAGTAGACACTAGTTTTTCAAATAAAACACAATATCTGATAAATGTTTTTGGATTTTTTTTATTTTACTAGGTCGGACCCAAACACCGGGCTTTTAGGTTTGGGTCGGATCTAGTCCGGCCATGAACAATGGAGAAGCTCTCCAATGTTCATGTGAATAGTGGAGCATGCAGAAGATGAAGGAGAAGGAGAAGGAGAAGAGAAAGAGGTGTGGCTGGCGATGAAAATGGCGGAGGCCGATGGTGAGCTGAGGGAGCTGTTGTCCACTGTGCTATGTTTCTGGTCTTCTTCTCCAGACAGTGGAGAATGTAGAAGGCAAAGGAGAATGAGAAAGAGAAGGAGAAGGAGAAGGGGAAGAGGAAGAGCAGTGGCTGGCGGTGAAAACGGCGGGCGGTGGTGAGATACTCTCCACTGTTCACATTTCACGTGAGTAGTGGAGAATGCAGAAGACGAAGGAGAAAATGAAGGGGAAGGGGAAGGAGAAGGGAAAGAGCAGTGTCTGACGTTGAGCTGAGGGAGCTGCTCTCCAATGTGCTTTGTTTATGTTCCAGCCGCCGCCTTTTTCTTCTTTTTTGGTGCCTCTATAAAATACTGCGATAATAAACACAATTGCAATAAACAAGAAACGTAGCATTGCGAAAAGCATGCAATTTCTGCTTCAATAAAACTGAATTTTGAATGTAGATAATAGTGGGATCCATGCATAAAAATTATAGCTTGTTTTGTAACAAAACGATATATTGCAACTATTAAATAAAAACATTGCCACAAATTCTTAGCCAAACAAGTTCTTAGAAGAATGCGAATTGATGACGAGGTTGTTGAATTTATTATTATTATTATTATACTTTTCTTTTATTTTTTCTTACAATAATTCATGATAGGAACAAAATGTTTGCTAATTTTGATAAAACAATAATAAGAAGTGATTAGAATCGGGATGTGGTTATAGATCCAAATGTTATAAATATCAATTTTTTGTAGGTGTAAATAAAAGGTTGTGTGGTGAGAATAATTGATCTTTCCGTAAGGGAAAAGAAGAAGGAGAAATTCTAAACTTTAGTCGACTAGCCTCAGAAATTCACCTGAAGGGGAAAAATTGGAAAAATATATTGTCAAGAATGGGATTCGAACCCATGCCCTTTCGGACCAGTACCTGAAACTGGCGCCTTAGACCAACTCGGCCATCTTGACATTATTGTTTACGGATGGGTTATATATCTAAATATATAATATATAATTAACATAAAAGTTTGGACCAAAAATAAGCCTCCATTCTCATGAATTGCACAACTTTTTTTTTTTTTTATTCAACAACAATTTTGGTTTATGGTTAAGGTTTATTGAGATAGTTATTAATTTTTATTTGAAAATATATTAAAAAATATATATTTTTTTATTTTTTAAAAATTATTTTTAATATTAATACATATAAACAATTTAAAAATTATATTAAATAAAAAAAATTCAAAATTTACCCAATATGGGTTTGGAACGCTATACAAAAGAGGGGTAACTTCTACCTCTGAGCAGAAAAATTCAAAAGTACCAATTATTGATTAAAGCTACTATAAATGGACTTCAACATTCTTTTCCATGATTGGTGGGATATATCTGTAACTTCGCCAAGACAACGAACAACTGTTGCTTTGAATTTCTGAACTATAGCCCAGTCGATCAATTGACCACTACAGTGTACAAAAGCTGCAAGGTGTTCTAGGTTTAATATTGCAGTATGAGAAGACAGAAGTAAGAACTGTTATCCACCACAGGCGGCTGCACCACATCCAGCAGCGCACCCTCCACCATAAATGGCCGAATCAGATTCAGATCACCATCTGCACTAGAGAAGACTATGGCTGAAAGTAGACAAAGGGTTAGCAAAACTGCTCGCAAGAACACTACTAGAACCATCAATGCCACCATTTCCATCCTCTGTGAGCACCTCTGTCAAAGGCGTCACCGTCGATCTCTCAATTCCTAGCTATATGGGGTACTGTATATATGTCTTTTGGAGTGGGAAGTGGGAATCAAGCACAGCGCCAAGAGGAATGCTTTGTGTTGCACATGCTCCCACTCTTTGTTCTCTTTAAGATCGATGATTTTGCTGAAGAACTATAACATCTCAGCCAATTTGCCACATAATTTGTGACAGCTAAATCCTGATCGTGCAGTCATAGTGAGGTCTGTGGCCTCCACTTGCCCTCCTTCATATTGGGCATCAACTTTCACTAGCTACTCATAATAATTTTATTTTCTAGCGATGTTGACTTGGGAAGGCTGCAACTGGCCTTATTAGTAGTGGAAACCCTATTCATATCTTGTTTATTACTATTTAAACTATTTATTAAACAATACTTTTGAGTATTATAGAGCTTGTGGAAGCCGATTAGGATTTGGTGATGATGGGTTAAGTTCCTTCATCATTGGAAAACTCCAAAAAAGAGTTGGATCTTTACAAATATTATGTTGATTAATGCATTTTTCAAGCTTTAGCATGCATGCATCTTGTTAATTAGTCGGGATTTTTTAGTTCAAACGTTTTTGTTTTAGCATTTTGATACATACCTTTTGTCCCTTTTGAATGAAAATATCCTGAAAAATCCAAGAAAAAATCAGAAAACATTAAAACATGGAAAAAAAATAGAAAACCAAGAAAAACAAATTATATTTATAAAACCAAGCCTTGTAAATAGAAATATGCTCATGCCAATGAAATAGGTTAATTTTGGAGGATGATTTTCTAAGTTTTTCAGTTTGCTGGTTAATTTTTCAAGTTTTTGTTAAGTTCTTCAAATTAATTTTTTAATTTTTATTATTTTAAAAATAAATTTTTTTTTGGTCGACCAATCTTTTTCACAAGAGCAATACAATTACTCCTGGAAAAAAAAAACGAATATACAAATACTTAAGAGAATGAAAAGTTAAAAGAAAAAAAAAGAGAAATCCCAACTTTTTATTGCTGTTCATATTTACATTACACAAGTAACAACTTTGCAAATCTATGATAAACAAACTTCCACACATAAAATAAACTAAGCACCTTTTTATTTACACATTTTCATCTTCGGTGGAAAGAAATATATAGCATTTCATCTGGTTTTCTTCTCTTTCACAGGCCCTCTTGGTATCTTGTTAAGAACATTGGAATCAAAGCTCTTAAACATTTTCTTAGCTCGTCGAATCAATTTCCCAGCATACTTGTCAACCTCATCCTCATATTTATTATAGAGAAATGGCAGAGTTTGCAAGCAAACAAAACCTTGACACACAAGAAATCAACTCGTTAGTCCTACAATATGCATGGATGGGGCAATTATATGTTTGATTAAGAAGGCAGTTGCCAGAAATTTCTTACTCACATAGATACAGGAAATTCAAGAAGGTGAAATAGTTTCCAATCACAGATAATATATAGAGAAAGAATATTGTCTGATAACAAATACACGAGAGAACAAAAAAAACAAAGATTAATGTTAGTCATGTGCCAGTAATTGATCAAGAATTTGTTTCAAATTAGAATGATTGTTGTTAATGAATGGCAAGTATACCAGGAAGAAGAGTGCTGGTTCTTTTCCACGTGCGATGTCCATGAACTTTGACAAGGCCTCATTGGATCTTCCATGGAGGGTGAAAGCGAGTTCCTGGAATGTAGATTTGTCTAAAATACTTGTTGGGAGTTCGGGATGATTCCTGAAAAACAGTTTATGATTCAATCCAATTAATGCAGAGTGGCTAGGAATTAAGCAAAATCATATATACGGGCGATTAATTATTTACCAATTGAAGAAATCTGCGGTGGTGAACCATATGAATACAATGAGCATTGCAGCGATGGAGATGTGACTGAAGAGAGTCACAAGATTGTACTCCGCAACCTCGAAAAGAAGCCACAATACAGTCATTCCAACAGAAAGTGCTGCTGACACTTTTTTGTTTTCCCATAATAATACATCAGCAACTGCAAATTCCAGGAGCAAAGCTTAAGAAACATGATATTTATGCCCATTTTGCAATGAAACAATGAAGCTGAGAATATAATCTAACATAAGTATGTTTGTCTTAAACGTACTGTAGCTAGATTGGACACATAAAAACATGCTGTACCTTGTCCTCCTCCTAGAACAGAACGTATCGGTCTTTGCCTCCCAAAAAGCTTTGTCCGCGGCGTTGTTTCATTATCGGAATCCGATGAGTAAATCGGCATGATTACGATCCCGAGGACTGAATATAAGAACTCCCCTTTTTGTTTCTATAAACAGGTAAGATGGCTAATGAATCTGTGCTGGTAAGATTTGCACCAGCTGCTTATAAATAGACGAGCATGCATGATCGAAGGGGTTCTAAGCTTTGTGGTAAAGTAAGGTATGGACGTAAACAAGCAAGGCATGGCTTGGGGCTTGGCCTTGAAGGTTGCTTTGCATGGCCGCTACTGCTATATATATATATTAACAAAGAAAAGTGTTTTTGTTTTCAATCTTATCATGCTTTTTGATTCTGCTTTACCTTACAAAGAAGAATACCAGTTCCTGGCTGCGAGGGCATTCTACTACGAGCCACATCGTTTTCTACCCAAATTTCAAGAACTGACAAGCATCTGCCAGCCATATTCTGCATGATGGAACTCGGAGAAGACCACAGATGCACGCACCTGTATGCAAAGTAACAGTGATCTTGGCTTTCTAACTATATTTTGAGATTTAATTTAATAATTTATATTATTATATCAAGATAAATTTTTAATATGATATCATAGTTTTAATAATTAATCAATGATGAGTTTAAAACTCATTTATTTAATAAAAATTAAATACAAGTTAAGTTAATGTAAATCTGTATAAATTTTAAATTCAAATAACATTTAAAGAAATGTATTAAAAAATAATATAAATTATATATTAAAATTTAACATAACATTTTAAACTATTAGATTGAGATAATTTTTTAATAAGTTTTAATTTATTATTATTATTTTGTTGTAAAATTTAAATCTAAAATGGGTAAGAAATTGAGCACATCTTCAAGACATAGTGATTTGATTATTGATTGTTTATAATAAGTTTATAATTAATTAAATTTAGAGAGTTAATTTATGAATTATAAATTAGAAGGATTAAAGTGAAATACTTACTTAACTACGAAGACTTAAAAAGAATTTTATCCAACAGGAAATGAAAACAAACGGATGAAACAAAAACACATGAAGAAACAACAAAATAAAAATTATCTTGAATTAAAAATACTTTGAAGTTACAATAAATTTAATCCTCCCACTTCGATTTCATATTCCAATTAAAAGTTTACTTTTTAAAATATATTTTTTAAATTTATTAAAATAATGTTTTGATTTTTTTTTAAAAAATTATTTTTAATATAAATCCATTAAAACAATTTAAAAATAATAAAAACAAAAATCAACCTTAATTTTTTTTTTTTAAAAAAACACTTTATTATAATAATAATAATAATAAAAAAGAACCAACCACGCTAAAACCCCAATTCTCAAAACTCCAAATCAGTACTGAATGCTTTCAATGGGGTCTCTCTATATCTCCCTTAAAACCCCTCCAAAACCCTCGAAACCTCCAGATCCCATTTGCAAGATTTATGCAACAAAAGCAATGGCTGGATCAAAACCCACAAAAGTTTCAAGCTTTCATTTTAGGGACTTGACGGAGAGGTTTGCCATGGATGTTAAGAGGGCAGAGAATAGACCATTGATCGCACCTTTTTACTTGATAAAGTAGAAAATGTGGCAATTAGGATTGATTTGAGCGATGGTTGTGTGGGTTGGCGTGAGGCACCGATATTGCCATTTGTTACTGCAGAGGATCAGTCCACTGCTATGGTTAAGGCCAGCGAGGCTTGTGAGTTGCTGAACAACAGTCCATCGATGACGCTGGGCTTGATTTTGGACATTCTTCCCGGACACGAGTTTGCTTCGGTGTGTAGAGTTGAGGGTTTTAGTTGTTTTTTGGTATTCGGGATTTGAATTACTTGTGGTTATTTATGGTTTTCTTAATTTGGTGATTGCTTGTTTTATTGAGTCTTTTAATAGGAAGTGGACTATTTGGTTTATTGATTTTCTTAGATTGGATTTATATGATGCCTGTGTTACTCTCTCTCTCTCTCTCTCTCTCTCTCTATATATATATATATATATATATATATATAATATTTTGTCGACATGCTTTGATGATGCTAAAATACAAATATCTGGTTAATTTTCGGGACTGAAATGATGCCAAGGTTTTTGGTGTAACTTCATGAGTATTTTTATGGATTATCTTGAACTGGAAATATTTAACATTTGTGAAAAGTAGTAGAGGATCGAACTGTCGCACATAAGAAGCGTTGCAATATGATCTGGTAACCCTGCTTCTGCTGATAGCCTTTAGTTCTTGATGTTTAATTATAATTTTGATAAAACATATAAAAATAGCTGTTTACTGGTATTAAGTTTGATTCAACATCCATTGGATATGTGATACTCATGTCCAAACTACATGTGATAACAATGTGGTGGAAACGTGACATTCTTATAATCTGTTTTTTTTTTTTTTTTTCCTGTTAGAATCTTCACCTTTCAAATAAAAGGGATTTCTATTGCTCATTGAACTTTCTTCTGCATTTGAAGATTAGAGAAGGAGTTGAGATGACATTAACTGATGCAGTGACTAAAAGCATCAGTGTACCTTTGTGGCGATTGTTTGGTGCAGCTTCTGATAGCATAACAACTGAAATAACAGTTCAGTGCATTCTTGGTGATTCTCTTATTATTTTGGTTATTGATAACTTTATCCTTTTTCTTTCTGTGTTTTATTATACGTTTGTCCTGCAAAAGCAACTCCTTTTTCTATCTGAAAAGTGGGGAAGGGTGTGTTTTGTCTCTTTCTCCACATTCTCTGTTTTACCAGGTGTGGTGTGAAAAAAAGTGGTTTTTGTTGTTTCCCTGTGTGTGCAACACAGCTTTTTGCTGCATTATGTCCATGTTGGAGCACATGCCAAATAGATTTGAACTGCAATTTGTGGCTTTGGCATACTTAATGCATTGGCTATGAAATGTGGCCTCATTCATACTACTACTTACATATGCTGATTCCAATCGTATCTCCAGCAGAAGCTGAGGGAGGATGTAGAGGTTCTTCAAGCTATTCGTGTGGTTCATCCTGATTGCTTATTTATCTTGGATGCTAATGAGGGTTACAAACCTGAGGAAGCTATTGAAGTTTTTGAAAAATTTCACGGTAATTACTCAGTGATGTTGGCTTCAGCTTATCAACTAACTTGATATGAAGAGGGGATTCATGGATTGTTTCTGAATCCCTCTCTACGCCCCCACCCACCCCTCTTTCCAATAAAATTGCATTCAATTTCAAGAATTTAGGCTTTTCTGATCACTGAAACTAACTTAAATTTACTTGTTTCTTTCAGAAATGGGTGTAACTCCCATTTGTTTTGAATAACCAGTTCATAGAGATGATTGGGAAGGTCTTGGTCATTTTACCCATATTGCAAAAGGCAAATATGGGGTATGTGTTGCAGCAGATGAGAGTTGTCATAATTTAGTTGATGCAAAGAGAACAATAACAGGAAATCTTGCAGATGTCGTTAACATAAAGCTTGCCAAAGTTGGCATTGTTGGGGGACTTGAAATTGTTGAGGAGGCAAGGACATCAGGATTGGATCTGATGATTGGTGGAATGGTTGAGACCAGACTAGCCATGGGCTTTACTGGTCATCTTGCTGCTGGATTTGGCTGTTTCAAGTAAGAATTGTGATGTTATGGTCCTTTGTTGAAAAAATTTACATAATTAGTTTAGAGACCATCTAGATCAAGTCATTTCCTGCTTTTTATTTAGCTACCGATGCATTGTAATATCAGTGAATCATGTTAAAAGGATGATGGTCGCTTATCCTTGTCTTCAATTTTACCATTGTCTCTGATATTCATGTGTTACATATGAGCATTTTGCTAAATCTATTGGAACATGGATAGTTTTAATTCCATCAACTACTTTTGCTAAGAAGCAAGTGCAGGTGTATGACTTAGATTCCTACATCACCCATTATCAAAGACCTTGATTACTGAAAAATCACTTAATCTGTTTCTCCTAAAAATAAAGAAATCTTAAATAAAACAACAAACAGCATGTTATTGCAAACTAGATTCTCTTAATGGTTGCAATGCTAAAATCACTTCTTTTTTTCTTGATCTCTTTGGCATCTAGCGTTTCCCTCTCATAAGTTGCATGATGCCTTTTTATCTCCGAGCAACACTGCCTCTGCAACAAAATGTGTGTATGTATGCTTTGGGAAGCATCACAAGCTTTCCTGGATCATAATACTAGTTAGCTGTATGTAAGGGCACGCATTCTGTGAATTCATTTCAGCTTTGATTTATTTGATTCATTTTGAAAATCTCAGCATTGCTCATTTACAGAACTGGACCAAACACTGGGAAAGAGAACAGAATTGATCGAAGCAGTTTGGTGTTCAGTTTCTCTTAAAAGAACAAAAAGTTGGTTGAATATGTGGAATCTCACATCTGCCCTTGAATGTAAGGAGTCACCTCCACAATACTCTTTGCAAATCTTGTCCATCCTTTCCGGGCTTGGGGTCTAAATGTGTGTAATTATTATTCTGATATTGTTATCACTTAGGACTTTATCTAAACATGACATTACTAATTATCAAATGCAAGAAACAAATTGTGCATTGCTTTGAAATAGAAATTTTCCTAATGTCGGACTTAAAGTAGAATATCCATTTCTTCCAAGATTGCTCTCATGCACATCAAACCATTTAACATGAGAGATGGAATGAAATTCTCTGCTCTTTCTATCTGAACAGACCGAGGCTAGAATAGATTCTTTGAGTGCTAATCAAAGTGAATTGAAGAAAGTACCAGGAAACTGCACGCGTAGTATAATTTCATTCAACTTAAATCTACCTTCAAGGATGAAGATGGAACAAATAATTTCACTAAATGAAAAAAGGTTGAAGTACAAATACAAAAGAGGTTCTTTCTCAGAATTCCATAGCCATATCTAATCAAATTCACAATTTTTCTTAGCTTTTTTGGTACAAAATCTTTTCCCTCTCTTGATGGGGCACACTCTGGCAGGACAAGAGTTTCTGCTTCCTTTGCTTTCATACTCACAAGTTCTTGTGCTTACTAAAACACAATAGTTATCTATATGTAGGTGAGCAAAAGTTTTATGGATAACTGGTAAAATTTCCTTTCACATCATTATGCATTTTTAATCCTTGAGCAAACTAAACATGCGTAATAAATCCTATCCAGAGCTTGTAAAGATGGGCTGGTGATTAGCTTTCAGCAGTCTGCACATGAATACTTCACTTCAACTGATTCCTATTACATGCCGCCTCTATACAATTACAAAAGACTCGTCTTTTTTCATGGGTGTTGTTTTTGTTTTTGTTTTATTTTTAGTCTATTGTCATGTGTATTTACTCTTACATTGCTGTAGTCAACTGATGTCTCTCCTGTTTGCCTACCTGATTTTAAATCAAGATAAACTTAGGCTAGAAGAACTATATTACTCTGGTGCACATATGACGAACTTTAAATCAAATGACGTGCAAGGATAAAAGTGTATGCTATTCTATGCTTGCATGTTACACACATGATTTGGTTTCTGTCTCCTATTGCTTTTGGTGTTGGTGTAGACGTTGTTGTGTTGGGGACCAGAAACTATTGATATTAGAAATGTGCTCTCTGTAAATTCTCCTAATATTGTTTTTGTGAGATGAAAATGATACTTCTTCCTGAAATTTTGGTTTTTTGCCAAACATTTGACTAAAAATGTGGTGATTAGTGACTGAAAAAATTGACCCTAGGCCAAGGTCCAGAGAATAGGAAATTCCATGGTTTTTGTGGTAGACAACTGTAAAATCCGTGGAATTTGTTAAAGTAAGCTAATCATTGTGAAATCCTTATCCTTATTCAGTAGAAATTTTTGACTGGAGTTAGAAATGATGTAAAGAGCTTTAGTGAACAGTGAACAAGCAAGCATGAAGATTGAAAAGGGAGTGCGTTATCATTTTTAAGGACCCACATAATGATTTCAAGCACTCTGATCCTTGACTCGGAGTGGACCTTGTAATCCTAGTAGGACCAGCGAGGATTCATTAACACCAATCTGTCACTCTCATACTCTTAAACATGGCAATAGTATCATACATCACTATGGAATTGAAAGGGATTATGAACATATTTTGGCACGCTTAGAAATGATTGAGCACAGGGTCCTTGTTGGTTATTGTTAATGCGTTTCGTCTTCTTTAAACTACTCTTATGTGATCATTCTACGGAGAAGGATAAATTACTACATTTGCAGGATTCATCATGTTTAGTTTAACCACTGTGCATTAACCTAAAGTATAATCATAGCAAAAATAGTTGCAGATGCAACTAAGGGTTGATTAATGATTTGTCTAACTGTTTCTTACTGTCGTGTTTTTTTCAGATGGCTATCTGACATCTTCCTGTCATGATTTCGTTTAGTAAGAACTCTTGAGTTAGGATTTGCTCAGGAACATCCTTTTCTACTAGTGGGCTTGACTCCATGCGTTGAGGTACTTTCTTTTTTTCTCAGGTAAAAAGATTAAGCATGCTTAACAAGACAAAAAAGGGGCCAAAAAAAGAAAGAAAGAGAGAGGTCACGACCGCCTTCGCCATGCCAGTATGTTGCTCATCTCGGTGTGATAACTGATAAGCCTGGTAATGAGGTGATAAGTGATTGGTGCAGTGAATGTATGTTAAACCACTGCATTTAACCGAAATATTCAATGATTTCCAAAAGAAAGGTAGATGTGTAAGGGAGACACCTAAGGAATTATCCAGCTATTATTAGTACTGTATTTGTTCAGATGTTTGAATTTCTGAATACAGCCCCCCTTTCAATCGGTGATCTTATTTGGTGTAAACATATTTTTAATTGGCATTGCTTGCTGACATCCTTTTCTACAAATGGGTTTGATTGAATTGTGAACCTTAACAAAGTACTCGCCCTCCAACATTTTAGGGTTTGTAAGTGATTGCAATCAGCTATAAGGTTGATTACAATATATTATGAAGGGGATTGGTGAATCATTTTCTTTAGTAGTTGCAAAGATTTGCTTTTGTCTTCCACCGAAACATAGAAAACCCTTTATTCATTTCAAGAAATCTGAGATAAATCCTGTGTGCCTCAGCTAAAAGGAAAGCTCAGTGGCAAAAGCAGGCGCCTACAAACGCCAAAGGGTGCATGCTTTACGCTTACTGATTTGCACTCCTTTTACAAAACCTCGAGATTCTTATTGTTGACAGTATTTCACCGTGGCTGCTTCAGATCTATCTATGCTTCAGATCTATCTATGCTTCAGATCTATCTATGCTTCTCGTCTGGGTTTTTTTTTAAAAAATTATTTTAACATAGATAAAACTTAGTTATAGCATGCAATCAGTGGTTAGGAATTCAATGAGCTATTGTTAGTAGCTAGTAGCTAATAGTTTGCAAGGTAGTGGAATCATATTAACAATAGGGATGGCAATGGTATTCAAGTGTCGGATTTCTTAATATTTATATTTTATAAATTATTTATTGGATAAAAAAATTAGATATTTATAAATTATTCATTAGGTTTTGGGTATCTATATGATTATTTATTATTATTATTATTCAATAAAAAAATAAAATAGTTAACACATATATATATATATATATATAAGATTAAGTTCGAGCGGGTTTCATGTCAGGTTTGATAATATTTATATCCTATTTATTATTCATTGGGTAAGGTAAATATCCAAAAAATACTTATCCATTTTGGTTGAATTGATATCCATCAAATTCAGATTAAATTGTCACCCCTAATTACCAAGATGGATCGAAATGTCCAATTTTGCAAAGATAAGGGACTATTCTAGTCTATGTTTGTAATGAAATAATTTTTTTTAAAGTTAAATTGAGTATGAAGTACATTTTGAACTAGTTTAATTATTGAAAGTCACATTTGAAAATAAAATTGTTAGTGTTATGGCTATGATGATGATTTAAAAAGATTAGAGATAACAATTTGATTATTAACTGAAAAAGAATTGGGTTTACCTCTTTACTCAGAAAAAAATTAGATTTGAGTTTATAGTAGTAAAAAGATTGTGAAAAAGATTTGGTAAAACTTGTTAGGTTTTGGTTTTACTCGCTAAAAAAACTGATGTGTGATAGTGAAACTCTTGAATAAAAATTATAGGAGAGAAGTGGATAGTTTGCTAAATCTCTATAATAAAACTTGGTGTACTTTCTCTAAACTTTAATTTTTTAATTATCGTATTTATATTGTTAATTGCTAGTACGCTTGCTTGAGTGTATAGAATTGAATATTATTAGGTAAAAATAATTTAATTTGTAGCTTTACTTACTTGCATATGTAATTCACCTCCTTTTAGGCTCCCTTGTGCTATCCCTCTCGATCGGTTCTAATGAAAGCAGCATGGATTATGAAAGTTGGTGGCAAAATGCGCATTTTGAATGTTGTTTTTGGAAGGAATCAAGTTAGACAAGCTTTTTGAAATAATCCATGCACATAAACAAGAGGCATGCTCTAAAAAGAAAAGAAAAAGGCATGATGGGCACGAAGCAACTTTCTGCTACGCTACCACAAAAAAGAAGAGAAAAAAGAAGGCAACTTTATGCTATAACAAGCACCCATAATGAAGTGTGATATCAAGAATCACAATCATTGTCGGAGATAAAAATAATGGTTACTTAGGCGTGGAATTCTAAAATCAAAGTCAAATAAATGATGAGAGCATGTGGCAGCGCAAGGAGAAATGTGAAGAGGGACAAGATTTCTCGATCATCAAGAGAGAAGAAAATGATGAATTACACTTACAATATGTGAAATGAAGCTCAAGATATCTTTAACTACTAGCAAGGACATGCTTAGCTAAGCGCCCAAGTGCCATGACTTGAACACCAAAAACCACCCAAAGCCGAAAGGCAAAATTAAATTATTAGATTTAATTGGATAGGTCCTCCACAATCACGCTTAAATGATTAGATTTTCTCAGCATTGATGCGCAACGCATCTCATATTAAATGGAATGATGGTGTAATTTTACCTATTAGGTTTTAAGTTTATTTTTTAAAAATTATCAGTTTTAGAACTATAAACTTTACATAATCGTTAATTTCAGGGTCTCGGAGATTTAGTTAATATACACATAAACTGGTCTGGACACCCATGATTATCAAAAGAAAAAAAATATAGAAAACTTATGCTATCCTCACCTTCAATATCTTTAAATAGAAGGTTCTGAGTTTATTTTTTAAATATTATCAGTTTGAATGTCACAAACTTTATATGACCGTAAATTTCAAGGTCTTAAAGGTTTAGTTGATGTATGTGTAAGTTGGTCTGAATACCAACAATTACAAAAAATAATAATAATAAATAAATAAACAAACAAACAAATGGAAAACTTATGCCATCCTCTCCTCCAACATCTTTAAATAGAAGGTAGCCATGTTTATAGTATTTGTGTTACATGAATCCCTCCATGTTTTTGAGAATCAGATACATGCACCACCATCGATCAACATGCCCATGCGTGTGATCTCATGCCAAAAAACCCTCCTTTCATAGGGTCATTCTTTCTCATCCTCGATGTAAATGGAGGAAAACCCATTAATATATTGCAGACAACATAATAAGCACAAGAAATGACATTTGTAAAAGTCTTTGGTTTAAGCGGCTGATCCATTGGTGTTCATGATTCTCTTGTTGAAAAGATATTGAACTTTGAAGTACATGAACTTTATTACTACATGAATTTTGAAGGAATCTAGACCACCATCTATATATATGAACTTTATTAGTACATGAACTTTGAAGTAATCCAGCTAATAAATGAATTAATTTAGTCTTCCTTTGGTATTGTTTCTGTCCATGCATTTTGGTCTAAAAATCAAAAGCAAAAGCAATACCAAGGAGGTAATTAGTCTCATAATAACATTTCTCAATAACGGAAAAGAAAATAGGATTTGAACTTGAAAAGAGAAGTATTTGGTATTGATGGTGTTAGATTAATATACCTTGTAGTTAATTGTTTATACATAGTATTATTATATTCATGTAAATACATATTTATTATTAATAAAAACTTAATTTATATTTAGTTTTCATATAATATTAGATTAATGAATCTAATATTTGATTTATGAATCTAGGGTATACATAAAGCCTATGAGATAAAAATACTTTGCAAAAGAAATTATAAAGTTTTTATAATTATAGGATTCCTATTGCATTAGAGAATTGTTTCTAAAATATTTTTATTTGATACATACTATGTTTATTCTCATAAGTTGAGGTATAAGGGATACTTAGAATTAATATGTAGATGGTTGTCATAAGACATGTACAATGAATTGACCCGTATGAGAATTTTATATAGAGATATCACTTGTGTATATAAGAAAGCTCACGTGATGGTTGTGTAAGTGATCTTTAAATTTAAAAACACTAAGTTATATTATATAAAGAGTGATATGTTTTGATTATGTTACACGTTATCTTGGTAAAGGTAACAAATGGATAGACATTGAACATAATATAAACTATGTGAAGGTATTTGAGTGATTAAAAAAGGATTTGTCACTCTAAGTGAATTAAGAAAAAAATTCCACATGCTATCAAATAGTATTGATTGTTAAATCCTTGTGCGAGGTGAAATGTTTTGAGTGATATGTGTTGATCATGTTACACGTTATCTTGGTAAAGGTAACAAATGGATAGACATTGGATATAATATAAACTATATGAAGGTATTTGAGTGATTAAAAGAGGATTTGTCACTCTAAGTGAATTAAGAAAAATGTTCCACATGCTATCAATTAATATTGATTGTTAAATCCTGGCGAGGTGAAATGAAATTTAAAAAGAATTTCAAATCTTATTCAAAGAATCAATGACTATAATGCTGCGACTATATATGATTTGACATGACAGACACACTTCATACTAAAATGTTTAAATCAAAACATTATTGATGAAGGGATAATAATTATACTTAGAAACCAGTTATTGAAAGGTTAAGTCAAACAATTTATTACTTTTCTAATATTTGGAAGATCACACATTATTAAACAGTGCACTAGATCTTCATATATAAATTAATCAATTATTGAATTAATAGTAAATTAAATTGTTTGATTTATTTAATTCTATTTATTTAGAATTATAATTTATATTTGGGCCAACATATTAGAAACTTAATAAGCCATACATATTAAGAATTATTAGTTATAAATTAAACTTGGATAATTAATAAAGCATGACTTGATTGAAAATAATTTTAGAAATTAAGCACTAAAATGTATTTAATTCAGGGATTATAATTTTAGTTCTAGAATAATTAAGTAAGGACTTTATCGATTAAATTTTTAAAATTATCCTTAAATAATATATGAATATTATTTAAGGGGCAAATAGATTATATGTTATTTATAGGGTTTTTAGGAATTTTTTTTTTATAAATATAGAGGTTTGCCTCTTAGTTTTTTTTATGAGGTTGTATGTTGATAGAAAAAAAAAAACCTATATAAATCACAAAATAGAGAATTAGTACTCTATATATAACAATTCATCTCTTCTAAATAGAAATCATCTCTCATAAATAGGAATTTAAGAGATTTTTCACTAGTAGCTTGTGTAGATTATCATTGAAGGCCAGACAATTTGATAGCTTGTGGCTTGCGACAACTCATTTTTTTTAAAAATTATTTAAAGTTGAAAAAAATCAGATCTTTAAATAATAAATTTATAAATAACTCTAAATTTATTTAACGGAATCCTAAACATTTCTAAATAATTTTATTTTATTTTTTTATATTGTGTATGACATCCGACAACCCAACATTTGGTGTATAAGTTTTTCTTTGTTTTGACATCATGTCTACAGAGAAACTAGAAATTTGAATGGTGTTTATCAATTTAGAATAATTATTGATAAATCCTGCATCGGTGCGCCCCACCACAAGACCAACATCATGATAAATTACTATTTTTTTTATTAGATAACATGCTCTGTCTCTAATTATTGAAAAAAAAAACATTATGATAAAATACTCAATGATTTAAAACACAGAAATTGACAACAAGTGTGACGAAAAGCATCTTGGATACCCAATTCAAATGTTCACAATGGAAGTACAGAGAAATGGGAAAGTTTTGATAGGCAAATCCTTCTTTCTTTTTTGTCATTAATGCTTTTTATTGAAATGACAGAACGTGTTTTCTCAATTAATTATTTCATATGAATCTGGCCACAAGGACATCATGGAATTCCTGTTTCAAAAGGGAATCTTGATAGATAGATAGAGATGAAAAAAAAAAAAAAAAACTTGTTTTTCTTTCATCCAAAGAAAATTCCCGTTTCAAGATCCAGCAATATGGAGCCAGCGGCAAACTTTTTTTTCCCCCTCTTCCAGGAATATCCTATGTCTAATTCGCAACTAAAGAGGTAGCGAACTGCAAAAAAAAAAAAAAAAGCTAAATGAACCAGGCAATTCAGTATTGCATCGTCTGTTGCTTCATATTCAATTGTAGTGCGAATTCACACAGTACTTTTTCTTGTTTCCTTGAGCTTTTTTTCTTAATGGGATACTTCTTCGTTTATTCTGTTCATGATTGTCTTTGATAATTTGTTTTTAAGAGCTGGATGCTAGTTTATCGGGGGGGGGGGGGGCGGGGGACATTTTGTGATTTTTCCCATGCTCAATTTTGCGCAATATTGTTTTAGGGTTTTCAGTTTTCCAAGAGATTAAAATAAAGGGACTGTAATTGATAAATAGAACAAAAGTCAGGATTTATAGGGAGCAAAAAATTAAAAAACTATGGAATTCAAGGGAGAAGAAAGAAAGAAGAAAAGAAAACTGGTTATTAGCGCCACCACGAGAATCAATTGTCGACATGCACCACCTATAATAGAAGAGAGCATCTCTCGGGCACATCAAGAATGCCAAGTTTTAGAGGTTGGAGGACTCCACATGCGTTGCCAAAACGCGACGGATCGGCATGTTCAACAAGCGCCACCTATTTTTCTCCACCTTCAGTGAGTTTGGTCCGAGAGTGTATAATAGCCCTTCAAATAAGTTCAAAATCACATATCGTCTTACTCTAAATTTCTAATTATCTAATAACTCTTCAATTTAGAATCAAATTCAATCCAACACAAACCCAATGCAGGCCAACATAGGAAGTATTAGGACAGAAAAACAAGATTTGACCACCCAAGTTAATGCATTTTGATCGTGATCATTATCTCGGTCTTGATTTTAACTTTCAAACTGAGTTGATTATGAATGATTTGCTTGTAGCCGCCTCAAAATTAAAACAAGAAACTAAACTTTTTTTAAAAAAACCATTCACATTAATCGGGTTGCTTTTAGTGTCATCAAAATCAAATCAATTAGATGAACTTCCATACAATTATTAGTTCGAAACTCGGTATGTGGAAACAATCAAGTCTATTCGTTCCAAAGCAAAGACTAATGACAGGAAGAAGAGTCCCCCACGACTTGCTCAACTCTTTTACAAGAAAACAAAGTGGTTTAAGATTTTTGGTAGCTAAATTTGTATGTACTCATTTCGACCGAGATTGCGGCTGATATTTATTAAAATCCTGTTTGTTTGCTGAAAAATAATTTTTTTTTTTAAAGTGAATTCTGAGAAAGTGAATTCCAAGAAAATAAATTAGTTTTCGATGTTTGGTAGTGTAATGAAAAATAAATTGGAAAATATTTTCCAGTGTTTGGTTATGTCATTTAAAATAAGCTAGAAAATAACTTATTAATATTTTATTTTTCTCAAATTTATTAAAATAATAAGGAACAAATCTTACAAATTAAAAAGTTGAATGTGAATGAAATTGAAAAAAAATATAATTTCATAAATTATCTCAAATAAAATAAATAATAATCAAAATAATAGAGATCAAATCTAAAAAAAAAAAATAAAAGATGAAGAAATTAAAATAATAATAATTAATATTTCATAAATTATTTCAAATAAAATAAGTAACAATAAAAAAAATGAGGACCAAATTTGTTAGATAAAAAATTTCAATAAAAAAATGATAAGAAAAAAGCAAATAGCAATTATTTGGACCAAAATTAATATAAAAATTAAATTTTAAAAGATGAAATTGAAAAATAAATATTCAAAACAAAATATATATAGCAATCAAAAGTTTGAGGATCAAATTTGATATAATCAGTAAATATTATAAAATTTTTAAATTTTTCACAACTTTCAAAAGGTTTTTCCGTCCAAATTTTTAAAGAAAATACTTTCCTAAAAACCAAGTTAAATTTTCTTTTGACTAAAAAACATTTTCTGTTAACTAACTTTTTTAATAATAAACAAATATAAAAAAATTTAAAAAATAATTTTTTAAAAATTACATTTCAGAAAATAAACATACCATAAAAAAAACTTACAAGAAAAGAAAAGACGTTACCAACATCTCGAATCCATACAACAGAGCTATAACAGTTGTGAATTAGAATGGGGATTTATTGAAGGAATGGTAGGCAGATGACAAAGGTCATGGTGGACCCTTAACTTGAGTTTTCTTCTCTTCATATAGTTCAAGAGGCAGGAAGCAAAATTCCTCCTGTACTCCATTGTTTATTTTGATTAATTTCTCAAGCTTTTAAAGTTAAGGAATAATTCTAAAATTTATAATACTCAAAACTATAATTTCTAAAAAATAATTCTAAAACCTGATGAACTGAATTACAGCTACAGCTATATAGAAAGATTCTGAAAAAAAAAAAAAAAAACTTATGCTATGCTGTCCATGGCCATTAGTGCCGCACAGGTATTCAAACAAGAGACCACAGATCCCTCTTGGCCCCACCTCTCCACCAACTCAGCTCTCCTCTCACATTTGTTACTCTATAAATTGAGAGGGTGCCCAAGCGAAATACATTGCCAACCCCACAACTCTCTCCCATTCAGTCATTCACACACACATACGAAGTTTTGAGATTTGAGCAACTTTTCTAGGTTCAAGTGAGAATGAAGACATCCTACATGGTAGCTTACACTCTAATGGTGCTTCTTCTGGCTCAAGAACATGTCAAAGTGTCTGCTGTGACATGCAGCCCAGCACAGCTGAGCTCGTGTGTGAGTGCAATCACATCTTCCACCCCGCCATCCAAACTATGCTGCAGCAAGATCAAGGAACAGAAGCCCTGCCTTTGCCAGTACCTCAAGAACCCGAACCTTCAGAAGTTTATCAACACACCAAATGCCAGGAAAGTTGCTAGCACCTGTGGAACCCCCTTCCCCAAATGCTAGATGATCTAGTAGAACCTTAAGTATATGATATAGAGTTTCGTCTCTCAGTTCTTCTGTATCCTGAATGGATCATGTGGGTTACTGCATGGTAGAAGGGTGGCGGAGATTATGAGAGTCGGTGCTTTGTCTTAAAACCTGGTGTGGTATAATATTGTGTATGCTACTAGTAGTGGAGCACTAGTTAATGGAAATAATGTTGGGGTCATGGTCTCATTTCACCAATTTCTGTCTCTGGTGTGGTTTATTGTATACTAGTTGGAGATTTGGAAGGCATTTGCTGCAATATTTTGAAATTTGGAATATATGATGGATCATTAGTTTATCACAACATGTCCAAAGACTCCCGATTCTCTCTCTCTCTCTCTCTATGAACACAAACACACGCATATTCACAGAAAAGTTTTGTAAATGGCAATTCCAACACTCACACTTGGGAGAAATTGAGAAAGGGGAGCTACTTGAGCTGAGTAATCCAAGACAAGCTGACCAAGGCCTCCCAAATTCACAAATAACGAAGGTACCACTCATTCTTCTTTCCCTTGAATGCTCTTAGAATTCAAGGGAAGCAAGCGAGACAATAAAATCTTTCAAATTAAACTGGCATTACATTGCCAAATGATATATGGTTTCAAAATGTAAACCGGGTGTTCGAAGATTCAGTTTCAAGTTATCACAAAAGTGTAGCAAAAACCAAGTTTTAAGGAGCAGCTAGATTATATAATCTGGTTCTGGCTTTAGTTACAGCTGAAACCCAGAGTATATTCACAGAAATACTGAGTTATCAAACATGGCTAAAGTGGAAAAAGGAGTCATTTTTGTATTGGGTAGGAGTCAAAAGTGGAGGTGACATCAACACCAAGTAGAGCACAACACTAAACGAATTGATGATTCCTTTTTATTGAAATATGAAGATGAAATAAATATCCCAAACCATCATCATCCACAGTGCGTTCAATTGATGTACAGAAAAGAATCTTGAATGCTTGGAGAGAAACTCCAAAATTCCTTTACAATGTACAGAAAGGTAAATACTTGCAAACAAGAGAAGTGTTTCTCACAAATGTAGAAAGTTTGAAATTGGATTCCAGCCCATAATCCATGGTCTCTTATCTGTAGGCAGTGCAAAATTGAGTTCAAACATCTCCTTTGACATGTTTCCTCCTTCACAGAACCCTACAAGTTTTGCCACTATATCAGCACTCTCCTGTATATGCTTGGCATCATGAGGATCTGTCCACAGTTTGTTAACAAACTGCAGCCTTCTCTGCTTCCCATCAAGTGGGACATTCCATTTGATGTATAGTGCATCTCTCTCTTCCGTAGTCAGACGCGAGGCCAACCTTTTTGCGAGGAACTCCTTTTCACGTTTCAATGCTCTAATACTGCAAGCCAATATGAGACAAGAATTTTAAATATTCAATCACTTTGAAGATAAGGAAATGAGGGGAAATGCCTGTTCTAATAAACTCAGCAAGAGCAAGAGAGATAGAAAGAACCTTGATGACAGAGATATTGCAGACTCATCTCCAAAATGAGCTGGGCTTGCATTGCCAAGTTCTGCCAAATGCTTCTGCAACCAAGTCAAGCGTCTTAGCTCCACCTCCATGTATATTTGATCAGCAGGGTCACCACTGAATAACAAATAAAACTGTGTCCTATGGATGATGGACACATAGCACACATCCCACAACTCAATGATCAGCTGTCTTTGCTCCCTAAAAGTTACATGCCACGAAACTTGGGGCTCCTCTTGCTCATTTATATTCTCCTCCTCCTCCTCTATATTATATCCAGCTGCTTCATTTGCTTCCAGCTCAAGCACCTAAAGGAATCATCAACACGGATGATTTGTGTTTCAATATATTGACGGAAATCGGAAAAGAAGTGGCCGCAATATAATTTCAACGTATATGTAAATGAAAAAGAATTGGTGGGTGCAGTGAAAATAAATTGGAAGCAGATGAAAGAATAGGTATATATTAACTGTTTTACCTGGCAAACAAGTAGCTGCTTTTGGTATTGCAATTTCGCCACACGTTCTTTAAGTTCAGTCACATAGGCTCTTATGTTTCTGACATTCTCCTCTGCTGCATTCTGAAACATCTTCTGCATTTTCTTCATGTTCACTGAACTTGAGCGCCGATAGCCAGGTGTCCCTTCTCTTGATGAGACATCCCCACCTTCTTCATTCTTTTTAGGAGTCTCTTTCTCAGACTCTGGCAGGGTCTCACTGGCTACAATGTCATCATTGTACGGATCTCTATTCTCAATCTCATTTTCCAAAATTTGCCGAGAAGTTGATAGAGGAGAGCAAGGAGACCTTATAAAATTCTGTCTGTTAGCGCCGTTACTTGAGGCCAAAGGAAGTATCTTTTTCTTCTTCTGTTGATTCTTAGCCTTGGGAGTTACTTCACAGTTTGATTGTGGATTATTGTTTGGGAGAGACATTACTAATTTGTCTATAGACTTCTGAACATTTTCGAGCTGCTCTTCAAGATCTGCTATAGTGCTGCCCTGTGAATGAAGCCTTGTTATTTCATCCTTGAGATTAGCACTGACACTCTTGTTAGGAGCTACGACACTTCCAGCTTCAACTTCTTTTGGAACTGGTTGGATAGTGCGCATTTCCCTGATTTCTGCTTGCAGTTTAGCAATTGTCTCAGCTGCATCTTGGTTACCCAGTCTATGACAAGCCACCTCCTTCTGTAGTACTTCCAGAGCTCGATTTGCTTCTTCTCCAAGTTGCTCCTGAAGGTGTTCAAGTTTGCGAATTTCATGCATCAATGTGAAAGGTGCAGTTGATGATTGCCTCATTGACTGCCTTAGCATCGTCTTCCTGGTTCTATCACAGCGGCTTGGCTCCTTGATGTCGAGATTTGGCAAGGATGCTTCAGAATAAGAGAGACACTTCTTCACCGATGGGCAGGGTGATTCCAATGTGCTAGAAGCCTGTCTATCCTCTTGAAGTTTTCTGCGCAATTCATCCACCTCAGATTGTGCAAGATCTCTTTGGCGTTTCAGCTCCTCCATCTCCATCTCCATCTAGACACGTTGAGATAATAAGATACAAAGGCAATGGATTCATTTGCATGGTTATAATTTTGAAGTCAAATGAAAGTTGTATGGAAGCTCACCTCCTGAATTTTCAAGTCCTTTTCCCTTGAAGGGTCAGGAGTGCGCAGCTCTGCTTCCAGCCTGGCTACTTCCTTCTGCAGATGTTTCACAAGCTGCTTATCTGAAACCACCTAATATAGTTTTACATTAAAAAAAAAAAAAAGTATCAGTATTTTCATGCCTTTTCATTTCAACTCAGAAGCAAATTCAATTAAACAGGTTGAGAAACAGAAGATCAATACCATGTTAACGTGAGCATTGTTAGTGACTTCCTTAGCTCGTGTTGCAAAGTAAAGGGTATTTCGGGATTGTTCAACATGGCTCAGAGCTGGGCTTAGAGTGCATATGATGGCAGTGCGTGCATTACCACCAAGTGAGTGCTGCAATATGCGAGTAAGCTTCGAGTCTCTGTATGGTATATGTCCACTTCGTTTTCCAACACTATATGGATAAAAAAAATAAAAAAAATACAGTTAACCAATTCAAAAATGGAAATCACTTTTACATTTCTATGTGAAAATGATAGATTTAAGGTACATCAAGTTTTAATAGATGACTTCAGAAAAATCTTGACGAATGTGAGTCCATGTACTGCTATAATGCTATAAACGAGAAAGCTTGCCAAGAATAAGAATCTGACCTGAGCTTTCTAATCACAGTTGTCAGAGTCATCAAACTAAGATTAATATGACAACCTTCCCTGAGTCTGGCACCATCTGCATGTGTCTGTGAAGCTCTTTCACTTCCAGCTAGATCTACAAAATTCTGCAAGTCATTGTAACCCAAGAGTTAGAATACATAAGAATGACTGCACTTTATATGGCGACTCATTGGGATGGAAAGATGGATGGGCGAAATAAGGCAGGAGTTTCTGATTTTTACCAGGCTTGCAACGAAAGATCTCACACAATCTGAATTTTCTCGAAGTGTACTCTCTATTGACTACATCCAATACCAAAAACAACTCCCATGTTAGCTTTTACGGAAAAACTGTTATAACTTGAATCAGTACATAATATGATTCATGAATCTTACCAGCCTTATAATTTGGTGTGACCGTGAACTAGTATCATTAAGGGCAGTTTCCCCAACTTGCCTTTGCGCTACAGCACAAACAGAAATGAGTTAATCAACTGCCAATCAGCAATGTATTTGCAAAGGAGGAAACTTCACCAAATTACCTTCACAAATACTGATTAAATGCCTTAAATGCTTATCATTACTTGCTGTCTCTTCTACCAACTTCTCAACCACAGTACCTTTCTGCAATTGGGAATCACAGGAAATACAGTAAATGGGAGAATCATTCAGAAAAGCATATGAAGTTCATTTTTTACTGTAGAAAGAAAATCATAAATGCAATACCTCCGGGTCATCTAGAAGCTTGAGATTGCGACCAGATTCGGAATTTAATAGGTCCCTGACATTTTCATTATAGATTTCTAGTCCAGAAATCCTAATTGTAAAATCTCTTTCCGGAGTCTGCAGTAAATCCAAAAAAAAAAAAAACGACAAATTTGTAAGTAATATTTTTCTATAAACTCAATAAACTACACCAGGAATCAGAATCGACTTTGCATTTTCAAAATCTATCAATAAAATTAAGAAAACAAGAAGTGAATAAGGTCAGATTTTGATAAAGCTTACATTGATTATATGCTTATATATGTCATTAACAGCTTTCTCAGTTATCCCTCTCATCGTGTATGTCTTCCCACTGCTAGTTTGCCCATATGCAAATATGGTTGCTGTAATGTAAATATGGATGAATTATTTACTTAGTTCAGATGCACTACCAAAACACATAGCCAGATTTATCAGTAAGGGAAGATAATATCACCGTTTATGCCCATTAAAGCAGACAAAGCAACATTTTTCACTCCATCTTCATACACAGCTTCAGTTATACTAGAAGGATCAAAAACTTTATCTGAAAGAAGAAAAACCTCAACAACTTAATTATGACATGAAATCACAACCAGCTATTATAATTCAAACAACAAAAGCACAAAGAAAGAAAGCAGCAATTAAATTACCAAACACGAAAGAAGCCGGTTGAGCTGCTCGTTCTTGAGAGGGTGGCTTAAAGACAATAGTATGGTCATCAACACAGTCCCAAGCAACTTGGTCTTTAGCTAACTGTTCCTTCTTGTTTAAAGGCCTTAATCTTACAGTAACTACAATCTTCTCTTCTTTTGCTTTAGCCCCTCCTGGGGTTGTTGCTGGTGTCCTTTCAATCTTAGAAGCTGGTGTTCCTGGGGTTCTTATTGTCATCTCTTTTTTTGGGTCAAAACCTACTCTTCTCTCTTTAGAATCCCACTCACAAGAGACCCAAAAATGGAAATCACCAGCCTCAGCTTCTCTCACTGGAGAGACTAACAAAGAGACCCAAAAATGGAAATCACCAGCCTCAGCTTCTCTCACTGGAAAGACTAACAAAGAGACCCAAAAATGGAAATCACCAGCCTCAGCTTCTCTCACTGGAAAGACTAACAAAGAGGGACCACTCTTTCTTGGATGCAAAAGTTGTCTATGCAAATAAGTAGCTGCAAAATCCAATATGAAAACAAGATCAGAGGTTGCATGAAAAAGACCCATTTCTTCTTCTCCTGGTCAATTTTTTCCAGAAAATCAATTTTCTCTAAAAATGAAAGAGCAGAAATTGAAAAAGGAAACAAAAAGGTGTCAACTTTTTTCCATTATCTGTTCACTTTCTGTTAGAACAAAATTGATTGTTCATGAAAGAAAAAAAAAAGATCCAAATGGATTGATCAAATGAAATGAAATGCTTTGATTGCGCTGTCAAATTTTAAACTTTCCTAAATAAAACTATTAACATCCTTTCCAAATTTATGCATTATCCTGTAAATGAACACAGATCAATCACAGAAAAAGAAGGTAACTAGCTATTTTTAAAATGGGTTTTCGATAATCAATGTAAACTAAATCATACAAGGAGAGTTAATCAAAACCCTCCAAATGGTAACTAATTTAAGCTCCAAGTTCTAGTATTACCTTTAATAAACCTGAGGAATCTACAGACAATCGAGAAAAAAAAAAACAGCAAAACAGGCAAAATAATAGGACAAAACGTAAATGAAACAAACACTTACATAAATCTCAAGCCGAGATAGGAGATCCAGCGAAGAGGTGATGAAAAACTGGGGTTTTTTTGAGAGAGAAAGAGAGGTATTTCTTGCAGGGTTCCAAGAAAGAGAGTGATTGCTTTGTTTGCCTTCTTTATGATGAAATGAAAAACTGTGCGGTCATTACATTTTGAATTTGATTTCTAACGGCTAGTTCGTTTTTTCTTTCCCAGGATTCTTATTTCTTCATTTTAAGGGCAAACTACTAATATACTCTCTATCTATTGAGTATATTTCAATTTGGTCCTCTATTTTATTAAATGTTACCATTTATCTGTATAGCATACCAAATTAGTTATAAAAAAGATTGAGTAATAAATTTCTAAGTTAAAAAAAAGTATAAGACCTATTTCATCAGTTTATCAAAAAAGTTTGCTAAAAGCTCTATTCTAAGACCCGAACAATTCCGGCATAGTATTGGTGCAGCTAGTAGTAGAAGGATCAAATTGAAATCCATACAATAAATCAAGGACATGTCATCTGTTTTTTAGGGGTTTTGAGAATGTAGTATATTGTTTTTAAATTTTTTTTTGTTTGGAAATAAATTAAAATAATATATTTTTTATTTTTTAAAAGTAATTTTTAATATTAAAATATTAAAATGATATGAAAAAATTAATTTAAAATAAAAAAATTAAATAAATAATTTATTATTATTATTATTATTTTTTTATAAAAAAAAGTTACTGAAATCTTGATTTTAATTGCAAAGTCAAGCGGGTCCGGGTCCCAAAGTTTTTATGTAACGGTTTATTTCCTGGTTTGATAATTAATCTTTGCAGACAAAAGGACAAAAAGGAAAAATACGAATGTCGTGAGGGCCCTTTCTAAGGATTTGGCATTATTAGACTTCTAGACATCTAGTCTTTTCTTTAATTTTAATTTATATATAGTTAGAACTGCCTTACCCCCTTGGATGGCTTTTCTTTACGTCTTGCTTGATTGACAAAATAAAGACTTAATTACAAAGAGATTAAAAAAAAGTTTTCAAAAACATTGTTGATCTTCTCATATAGTTGGAGTGGTGATTTTTTTTTTTTTTTTTTTTATGCTTGAAGTGTTTGTTCTCCGTTCATCAATTTTTTTTTAATTTTATTTTTAAATATTATGTTAGTTAGGATAATTTATTTTAATTTATTTTTTATAATATTATTATATTATCAAAAAATATATTTCAATATCGGATTAATGTTTTTTTACGCACAAAAAAAATTAATGCTAAAAAAAAAAACAGCAAGAACTACTAAAACTAACTGGTCTAATATTTTGGTATTAACATCTATCTTATGTGGCAAATATGTAGAGATAAGGAATTCTTGTCTTTTATTAATGGAAAAATGGAATGACAGTCACCATCTAGTATTTTGATCACTGGGAATCCTAACTAGTCTCAGAGATCGGGTACGGGAACTGGTTGCGTAAATGAAAGGTATTAACACTCAAAATACACCCTACCTAAGGTAGGCTGCATTATTTTATTATCTGACAAAATCCAATGTTTTGTCGTGTTTTCTAGTTATTGGTCCATCTATTGTTTAAGAAAAGTTCTTCTTGGTAAGGAGGTCATTGTCTTATCAGACAAAACCTAATCGTTCCAAAGTTAATAAGATAATTTAATATTTGAAATACGTCTTACATATAAGGTCGTAACCCCAGATATTAAAAGAAAACAAAATAATTTTTTTAGAATTTTTGAAATATTAGCCAATTCTCGTAGCTTTAATAAACTGGTTATTAAAGCCAAAATACATGCTAAAACCTTTTTTTTTTTTTTTTATGAAGCTACAATACAATTTTTTTAATTATTTTTTGATGAAAACCAGGTATTTATATCTTTACAGTATAAAATTACAAATCAATATTGATCAGAATGTAGTAAAATATTTGCAGAAAATCACATATTGTTGAAAAGAATTTTTTTTTAAAGAATTTTTTTATTTTATTTTTGGGCTGGGCCCAACCCGGTCCATGTGGTTGGGCTAGACCTAGCCACCCATGTATGGTTACTGGCCCAAGCATGTGATCCAAATAAACCATGCTCGTGTAAAATTTTACGCGTGCATGGAACAGTGCGAAGGTAATTATATTACCTTTGCACTGTTCATGCTTGTTTTTGCAGATAACAAAAAGGAGCCCCTATTTCAGGCGCAGAATTTAAAACAAAGGGAAGAGGATTACCTGGAATGGAGGCGCTGTAGTTCACGGTGCTGGTGGCTCACTGTGGCTTTGGCATTGTGGCAGTTGGCTGTGGTGGTAAATGCTGCTGCTTCTTCTTCTCTCTTCTGTTTCGGTTATGCTATCTGCTTACTTTGTTTTTTTTTTTTGTTCCTTCCTGTCAACGGTGCTCCTACCTCTCTGTAGTGGCTTCATGGAGGTGCTGTTGGTGCTAGCAGTGCCTCTGGTGGTGGCAAAGAGGAGGACGGATCGTGGTACACGGAGGATGCTGCTTTGGTTTTTTTTCTGTATTTTCTTCTTCTTCCTCCTGCATTCTCTTGTGCTTCATTCACTCCCCTTCCTCTCTTTCTTTCTCAGATTTTCTTTCCTTTCCTTGTTCTCCTCTCTTCTTATGTTCACACTTTCCCCTTTTCTTTTTCTATTCTTTCTTTCTGTGTTTTCCCCTTTCTTCCCTGTTTTTTTTTGCCCCCTGCTACTACTCCTCCCTCTCTGTCTCTTTTTCCCTTTTTCTGGTACGGTTCCTCCTTTGGCTTTATAGCCAGAGGACGCAAGTGTTTCTTGGTAACGGTCGACGTGCATCACGGTGGTGTAAAACATGCCCCCTAGACTGAAACGGCTCCATTAATAGCGCTCATTCATTGTTGAAATAGTTGTGAATGAAGAAGGTGATAAATAATTGTCAAGGAAATGACGCCGTTTTCTAATTCAAAATACATATTTCTGATTTGGTCCTTGGATGTTTTTTGTAATTTTATAATCAAGCCCCCGGATAAATTTTAATTGGATCCCTTGATTTTAGCTCCTTTTTTGATTTGGTCCTTGGTTTCGGATTGTTTCAATTAAGTCCCTAATTGACCATCAAACTTCAATAATTATGCAATTAAGTCTTTGATTTGACCAAATCAACTCTTTAAATTTATAAGTGGACCTAAAAACTTTAATTTCATCCAATAAAGCCTAAATTGACTTAAAAATCTATTTTTTTTCAATCAAACCCTCCATAAATTCAATTAAACCTTAGATAAAATTTAATTAAGTTCATAAACATCTGATTTCAAATTTGTTTTCCTCAAATTGAATTTTTCTTGTCAACATGTCTCTCATCAGTAAAAAATATACTGTTAAATTTCATCCTTTTGTATTTTTGAACCTTCTCAACCAATTTTGGTGTTTTTCGGCATTCTAGCATTTTTTTCTCGCTCCTATTATTTTTTTCGAATATATATTTGTATTTTCTCTTTTTTTTTTGTGGGAACCCAAAAATAGATAATAACATATGATATGACTAATAGATGTCCATGTTTAGAGAGTATATCATATGAGTTGGGGTTTAAATTCTAAGCAAGTATACAATTTGAACATCTTCCTAAGCTAATAGAAACCCCAATACCCAAACTCAAACCTCAAATATAGCCTATTAGACAATATAGTAAATATTAGGGTTTAAGCTTTTTTAAACCCCATAGGAAATACCAAGTTAAGACATCTTAACCTAACTTTCAACAACTAGAATGTTTAGCATCATGTAAGCTAGAAGCCAAACCATGTATCTCCATCTTTGTAAAACAAATGGAAAAACACCTTATGTGAAATACTAAACAATACAAGATAAATAAGTAGTTTATTAATCCAACGCATAACAAAAACAAGTATTCAAGTCCATAATAAGAGTTCCAAACTGACAATGTTTTTAACAATGAGAAAACACTTTCAACATGTCAATATTAGGCTTAAAAACAATAGAAGTGCCATAGAGCAATCTCTAGTCCCAGCCATTGAAAGCCAAGCGAGCCAAGATAGGCCATAAAATTTGTAGGCCATATATGCTTTCCTTAACCTTTAACCTAGCCATCAAAATTCTAATTTTTGTGTGAAGTCTTACCACAACTTTATTATGTTTTGCTTCTTTTTTTTTCCAATCTTCTTTCTTCTCAAGTCTCAAACCCATGATGGTTTATGTAGAAAGACGAATATCAATAAACTCACCGGTTGGAAGATAGGTTATGTTAGCCTTTGAAAATCCAAAAGGATAATTGTTTTGTTTAAAGACTAAGCTGAGAATAACTTGGAAATGTGAGAACCTGTTAAGATCTTGTTTATTTGTTGAAAAATAATTTTTTTGAATAGTAAATTTCTAAAAATAAATTGTTTTTCAATATTTGACAGTGTCATGAAAAATATTTTTTAATGTTTAGCTATGCCATAAAAAATCTAACTATATATTTAATATAAATATTTTAAATATAATATTATAGACATATAAAATTTTTCTTGGTGTTTAAAGAATATTGAAAATAAATTTCTTTTCTATGGTATCCTATGATTTAAATGTATGATTTTTGTGTAGGATAAGTTTTGTATTCAAATGTATTTTCTAGAAATATTATCTAAATTAAAGTATTATATCCACTAATATATATCATATTAATATAATTTTATATTGTATATTAATATATCATTGTCATATATATAATGAAGTATTGTATCATTTTGGTTTCTAGGTCATTCATGGGAATTGTTTTTCAATTTTTTAAATTAAAAAAAATACTTTTCTCTATCTAAAGCTTATATTTTTCAATGACCACAAAGTGAATTCCATTGACTAGGTTTTTACAAAGTAGTCATTCATGAAAATTGTTTTTCAATATTTTAAACTGAAAAAATACTTCTCTATCTAAAGCTTCTAGTTTTCATTGACCACAAAGTAAATTCTATTGATTAATTTTTTATAATGTATCGATAGTGCAAGCTTTTCAGATTTTTTTTCAGCAAACAAACAAGTAAGTCCTAAAACAAACTTACAATTATAATTGACCCAATTATAATTCTAAGTTCAGTTTTTTCCAATAGCATCCGTAATAAATACAATACTTTTTCATTGAAAAGCTATCAAGTAGTTATGGAAATGGAAGAAATTACATCTATTTTTAGAGGTCCCCCTGTATATTATTTATGGTTTCTTTCTGGGAACGGATCCTATGTTTACAATTCTAAGCACATGCTCTGCCTGCCTCGTGCAATGAAACCTTTTTTTGACCTTGCCTGAGTCGTCTTCCATAACTCAACTTGATGATGAGAAAAGCATATGATATTGCACCTCATCATGCAGCCTTTTGAATTCCGCAGCCCTAACTGGACCATATTACGGTGTTATCTAATACAGTGGAAAGTCGTGGAAAAATATTACAATTTCAGAGATATACTCTTGATTTTTCTGCCCTTTTCAACATTGAAGGGCATAAGGTTTTTGAGCTGCCTTGCCTCCTAAAATTTCAAACAAAATAATTTCTTTATGTGCTTGCATTAAAAATAAAAGTAATCACAGAACCAAACAATCACCAGTGATGCCTAACGCTCCCACGTATCTCTCTCTTGTGCACCAAGCACAGTCCAAAAATGTTTCGGCTGCCAACTTGGAAGTCAATGGTCAACTTTGATTTCTTATATATATATATATATATATATATATATATTACTGTTGTCTGTGTCAAAACAAATAAGGGTCCCTTTGTTTACAATACATGGCACAAAGCATCAGCCTTCCTCTCTCTTTCATTTCCTACAAAATGATGGAACAAATATCTATGGGTTGAGCCACCAGTTAAATCCCCTTCTCCTCGTTAAAGTCTACTTTCTTCACGTTTTTTTTTTTTTTTTTTAAAATGGTTGCCCGTCTATCTCTCTATCAACACCACCCCATTATCACAACCGTCTTCTCCGTCCTAATAATCCTTGTATCAACCTCCTATGGTGATGATGATAATAAGGATTACAGAGATTGCCAAAAGCCCTTTAATTGTGGACTCTTACCGGAACTTTCTTACCCTTTTTGGGGAGGTGATCGACCTGAAGTTTGTGGACACAAGGGGTTCGAGCTCAAGTGTGAAGAGGGTCAGCTCCCTCTAATAGAACGCGACACGCTTGAATTCCGCTTATTGAATTTAAAGCAATCTTCCAGGTTGATGGCTCTTCAGCTAGTGAATTTCCAGGAGTACATTTGTCCTACTCAAATAAGAACCAATTCAAGCAGTGGCAGCGACATCCATATCTTCGGTTATGACCTGAGCCTTCAAAACCTCAATTTACTCTACAATTGCTCTATATCTAGCTCGACAGTATTGTCTAAAAACAGAATTTCGTTTTGTAATGGATATAGTGGGAGATCATTCTATGGAAATGATGATATCTTGGTAAACAGCAGTGGGCTAGACGTAATGCAATGTAGCATGAGGATTAGAATTCCCATTGCTAAGTCTTTTGGTGAGCTACTTGTTGGTGATAGAGCAGAATTGGAGGAGGTTTTGGGAGAAGGGTTGAATGTGTCGTACGAGTATGATCAAGGTCCTTCAATTTGCGAGGGATGTATGGCTTCAAGAGGAATATGTGGAACTAACATGACCCATCCGGATAAAGAGTTCATGTGCCTTTGCCGTGACCAACCTTATGCTTTTGTGTGTCAAGGTAAGCTCGCCATGCCTCACTGATCTCTCTCCTTTTTTTTCCCATTGTTAATTATTAGTACCTATTCTATCTATTGTGTTTCATGTTGTTCGCCAGGGTAATGAAGTTAGTGGGGGAAATTAGGGTTGATAATTAGGAACAAAAGTACTTGGGGGGCTCTGTTCTTAATAAAAAAGTTTTATAAGGACGTCGTAGTACACAATCACAAAAGCAACAGCCAGGTGTATATGGAACATCGGGAAGAGTTTGGTATGCCATATAATATTTGATTAGACTGAATTGGATAAATAATTAATTTATCTTGTATTTGGTGTGATTTTAAATAGAATAGATAATTTGTTTGTTTTATTTTGTGTTTAATTAGATATTAGACTGGATTTGACCGAGTTTTTTTTTTAAATAAAAAAATAATTGATTTAATCTAACATCATCTAATTAAAAAACTTGAATCAAACCTATAATCTAGTTTACATGGAATAAAATACTGGTAAAAAATCCCTTGACTTTTATATATATAATTAAAATAAAATTATTTTAATTTTTTTAAAAAGTTTTAAATTAACCTATATTAATCCTTTCAAGCCGTGACTTAGACCTTACCACCCCATTAAGATAATTCATGGTAGTTTCTGCAAGTTATGACGGGTGATAATTCAGAGTTTTGTCCTGGAGTCTATATATATATATATATATATATATATATATTTGTGGCTGGTTAACAATGGTTTCTATTTTCTTGTAATAAACTTGAGCTTGGTTTCCTTAACAAAGGCCAGACCCAAAACTTCCTTTAGCCTAACCAAAACTCATGGGCTCAGTCCAATCGTCTCCTAGGGCAACACCACAGCTCAATTCGTAGGTATCTAGCTGATCATTTCTCAAAGGGAGTTGCGAAAGAGCTGTCCACTTTCGGTTCAACTAACCACTCCTGCCTCAAAAGTCAACCACTCAAACCCTCCATTTCAATATTAATTGCTTGATGTTTATTATTTTTTAAGATATATTTTTTAAAATTTAATTTTGATATTAACATATTAAAACAATAAAAAAATACAAAATAAAATTTTAATTTAAAACTAAAAAGAAAATTTTTAAATTTTTAAAAACATGAGATTCCTGAATTGTCAAAATAGGTTTTTAGCGTCTTATTAGTAATTCTATATAGCATTTTTATTGGGTTTCAACTTCTTTTTCTGAGTTAAAATTTGATATTTTTTTAAATTAATTTTTTAATGTTTTTTAAATCAATTTCATGTGTTAATCTTAAAAATAAAATTTAAAAAATAAAAAAATTATTTAAATATATTTTTTAATAAAAAATATTTTAAAAAGTACTAATACTACTGAATTTTTATCATTTATGCTGATCAAAACTCTTGTATATCCTCTGAAACTTGGGGAAACTATTGACCAATTCTATAAAATAAAAAGAAAAGTCATTGTCTTTTCCATCAAAATATCCTATCCTCTGAGTCTGTCATTGAAAGCAGAATTGATATTGAAGAGTCGGCCAATCCGCGTCTCAAGTCGTTCAACGACTAGAATTCTGATGTCTCGTAATATTATTATTTAGCCCATGCTCCTTGCCACTTTCCATCATCCCATGCCATCCATGATTAGGCACCACCCAAGACTGGACCAGTCGTCTTTTAGACTCATAGCTCATAGCAACCACACATGATTTTGTGGACTTTTCTAGGTTGATGAATTAGCAAGAAACTTGCTTTTGCTTTTGCTTCCACAAAATGGTTTGTTTCTGTCCTTCCGTCCCTTTTCAATCACGAATAAACAAGAGCAACAACGTTAGCCAACTCAAAGACTCTTAAAGCCAAGTCTTACCAACTACATAGGAACTCTGTTTCAAATCCTTCTGTCTCCCCTTTCTTCCTCTGTTTTTGAGCACTCCAAATGGATCCCAATAACTCCTTCGTATTCAGAAAGCTTCTTCCTATCTACAACTGTATCGTTCTTTTCACATACTTGGCCACCCAAACTGTATCACATGATCCAAAGTCTCACTCTTGTGAACCAAAAAACTGTGGTGCTGGCCCTAACATAAGCTACCCTTTTTGGCTATCTCAAGAACAAGAATCCTTTTGTGGCTATCCACATTTTATGCTCAACTGCAGTCACAAAAGGCCAGTGCTCGCAATTTCCAATGATTGTTATATCATTGAAGATATCTTTTATGCCAATAATTCTATGCGTGTGGTTAATGCTGCTGTGTATGAGGAAACCTGTCCAACTCATTTGCATAACATTAGCCTTGATAGAACAACACCCTTTACTATTAGTCCTGGCTATACTAATTTCTCCTTCTTCTACAATTGTACCTCAAAGCCCAAAGATAACTACTCTCTCCATGATTTAAGTTGTGCCACAAATTCTACACACTATTCTTTTGCCCGTTTTCACTTGGAAGAAATAGAGATGCGCAGCAATTACTCATTGAATTCATGCCAGGATTTTGCTAATGCTCCTATCCACACTGGTGAAGAAGATATTGGTAGACTGTTCAGAGTAAATTATACTGAGGTTTTGAAGACGGGGTTCCTTCTGAACTGGACTGCTCATAATTGTAGCACTTGTGAGAGAAGAGGTGGGTGTTGTGGATTTGAGAATAATGAATTCATTTGTTTTTGCCGTGATCGGCCTCGTCCCAAATCTTGTGATGATGGTAACTCTTCATCAAATATTTCATTTATCCCATCATCCTTGCTATGTATTTTTTCTATTTCCTAACAGTCAAATTCTCAAGGAGGACTAGCCATTTCTGATTTGGTTAGGTTGAGAATTTGGAAGGTTAATTTCTTGATCACTCCATGAATTTACATAGACAACCAACCTTTAAACAATGATGCAAATCCCTGACATATTGACATGAAAAGGCACTTGTACTGTATGAAAAAGTTCAATGCTTGGATGGAGTTGTGCTTGCATCAGAGTATTTGTCCGTTTAGAACCATGATTCTTTCCTTCCATATGTTTTATATGCTGCTTTGTATGGAATGCTAGATGCTTCTACTTATTGGATCGATCTCTTCAACAGCACAAGTACTATGCATACATCGCACTTGCAGTTTTAGAAAGCTTCAGTTTTGTTTATAAAGCTGTTCTGATCTTGTAGAAGTCTAAAATTTCAATTTTGTTTTTGTTTTAACTTTTTTCATGAGAATATTAACACCTCATTGCTTTGAATTATTCTATCCAGGAAATAGTTTGAATGTGGTCCGGAAGGTTTTAATAGGTAAGATCTCTGTCTATCGTTTATTTATGTTTCTGTGCTTTGTTACTCACTTCAATTTCATGTCTAAATGTTGTAGAAATTCTCTCACCAAACTGTTACTGAAAAGGCTAACCAATTTCTATATTCTGCTTTTAAGGTCTTGGGGCATCTCTTGGTACATTAGTCACGATGCTCATAGCCTTCTTCTTCTGGTACCGCCGCAAGAAAAGGCAATATGAAACCATTTTCTCTAGAAGCATCAAATCGGTTCCGTCTTCAAAGACACATACGGAGAAGCGAAGTAGCTACAATGGTGCTCATCTTTTCTCTTATGAAGAACTTGAAGAGGCCACTAACAATTTTGATAAGACCAGAGAGCTTGGAGATGGAGGCTTCGGGACAGTATATTACGGTAAAGAAATAATAATCACTGTCTTTTGTGTTGTGTTTGGAGGAACAATTTGTTGAACAATTTGCTTCTCCTTGTGTTGTTTCATCAGGAAAACTTCCAGATGGGCTTGAAGTTGCAGTCAAGCGCTTATACGAGAACAATTATAAGAGGCTTGAGCAGTTCTTGAATGAAGTTGATATTCTAACTCCCTTGCGCCACCAAAACCTTGTCCTACTGCACGGATGCACCTCTCGAGACAGCCGTGAACTCCTACTAGTATATCAGTACATTCCCAATGGTACACTTGCTGATCATCTTCATGGTGAAAGAGCAAAGCCTGGTGCACTTCCTTGGTCTACTCGAATGAACATTGCTGTGGAGACTGCATGTGCACTGGCTTATCTTCATGCTTCTGATATTGTGCACCGTGACGTGAAAACCAGCAATATTCTCCTTGACAACAGTTTCTGTGTTAAAGTTGCAGATTTTGGCCTCTCTCGACTCTTTCCCACAGATGTCACCCATGTTTCAACTGCTCCACAAGGGACTCCTGGTTATGTTGATCCAGAATATCATCAATGCTACCAGCTGACCGACAAGAGTGATGTCTATAGCTTTGGGGTGGTCTTGATTGAGCTTATATCATCAATGCCTGCTGTTGATATCTCTAGACACCGGCATGAGATCAACTTGTCTACCATGGCAATCAATAAAATCCAAAGCGATTCATTGAATGAACTCGTTGACCCCAGTCTGGGGTTTGAATCAGATTACGCAGCGAGAAAAATGATTAGGGCTGTGGCTGAGTTGGCTTTTCAATGTCTGCAGAATGAAAAGGAGTTGAGACCATCCATGGAAAAAGTGTTAGAGATTCTGAAAGAAATACGAAGTAGAGACCACAATGCGAAAAAGGCAGAGGGTATAAATAGTCCTTCAGATGATGTTGGGTTGTTAAAGAGTGGTCCGATACCGCCTTCACCTGATACTGTCACTGTTACATGGATTAGCACGTCCTCGACACCTCATGCCAGTGCTTAATTGTTTCACTAAATTCTCAATTACATAGAGAAGAGAGGCAGGGACCTCTGTGCACTGAATAATGTGATAGTGCCGCCACTCTCTATTTATTTGCCGTTGATTAGCATTTGTATTTTAGCCAGACGTACATAAATTGTTAGTATTTGCAAATATAGATGTTACTGTGTGTTGGACCATATTTTGAGGCTTTGTATTTATCAGAGTTTGAATTTTACAAGAGTTTCAACAGGACATTTTTCAGCTTATTGCATGGCAGTAGGACCAGAGCAACTATCTTGATGTCAGCAACTGCATTTGTAAATTCAGAGGGAGAAAAAAAAGATTGATGATCAAGTTCATCCTTTTCTCCCTACTTGAACTAGGTGCAGCTGGAATGCTGTTCCTGTTGGCTGCAGATGTACTATGAAAACGCTACTGGAAAGGATTGTTCTTAATTAATAGAAGGGACGATACTGAATTTCACAGCAGAAATTGTTAAATGTAAGGATGTTCCGCATATATGAAGTTTCAGGAAAAGCCATTTCACATCAATATGTTTAAAGCATGAGTACAGTTCTTGACCCAGTAACTAGTTCCATGTTCAAACCTGTAGCTAGGAGATGGGCAATGCAGTTGCCATCTGTTCATTACATGTATAAATAAAGCTGAATCTAGTTTTATTCTCGTGAATACATCAGAAAATCACATGAACCTCTCAGTTGATTCTTGTGAAACATTCCATTATCTTCATACTAATGATGTAGTAGATGAATACGAAAGAAATCTTGGAGGAGAATACGGGCGAGGCTTCGGTGGAATCTTCAATGCTCCAAGAGGCCCTTCCAGCATTTCTATCACTTTTCTCATGGATGGTCTATCAGATGGATTTGTGAGGATGCACCACAAGCCAACTATTGCCATTTGCCTCACAATATCAGATTTTTCTGCATTTGTCACGCCATTCAATTCAAACCCATCATCTAGCTCAAGATGCCTATAAATCCAGTCTGGAAAATAATTTTCGCTACTGGAACTCATTTCAGATTCATGATTCTTTCGTCCTCCAACAATTTCTAGAGCCATCATTCCATAACTGTAGACATCGGACCTGTGTGAAACTGGTCCAAAGTTTCTACTGAACACTTCTGGTGCTATATATCCAACGGTTCCTCTTGCCTCCAATAGCGATACATTGCTCTCCTTCCTAGCGCATGGCTTCGCAAGTCCAAAGTCGGATATCTTAGGGCAAAAATCTGCATCAAGAAGAATGTTATGAGGCTTAATGTCAAAATGCACAATCCTTGTATTGCACCCTCGACGCAAATACTCGAGCCCTCGAGCAACGCCTACTAAAATCTGGTACAATTTATCCCATCCCAGCTGTTGATTGGCTTGCAAAGCATTTTCTTGATTTATGAACTTTTCAAGCGATCCATTGACCATGAAGTCATAAATGAGAACTCTTTTGTCACCCTCCAAACAAAATCCCAGTAGAGTGACAATATTGACATGGAAGTTCTACTGATGCTTGCAACCTCATTTATGAATTCTTCCCAGTCCCCTTTTGAAGCTTGCATGACCTTCACTGCCACCAGATGGCCATCCTGTAGCTTTCCTTTGTAAACAATTCCATAGCCTCCTTGACCAAGTTTATCTTTGAAAACATTGGTCATTTTCTTAACATCCGACAGATTGTATCTTTTCAGTGCTAGTGGTCCGTGGTTTCTTATGAAAACCTCAAGATCTTGATTATGTTTCTTCTTTAGAAAAATAGGAGTAGTAGTTGATGAGGCGTTCCTTCTGCAATAACGAATCACGCAGATGAATACAACTCCTGCTGATGCACAGAGAACACCTGCCAGTTGAGGAGGCCGATGAGTTACTTGGGGACTGACATTGTCATGATACAAAAACAGCAGCAGAAACAGAAAAATGTTCTCTTGATTCAGGAGGAACAAGGAAAGCTTTCAAAAAATAAATTCAGACAAGTAATGAATATTCTGAGGAGGAGACAGGCCAAGCATAAATAGTGCCAAAGTGTTATTTACTTAAATATTTTGAGTAGCCAAAACAGTCTGAACAAAGCAGAGCTAAATTGCAAGGGGAAAAAAAATTTTAAATCAGCAACTCTCTGTTGAAAGATGAATATGATCCCCTAATTAAAATTTAAAGATCTACAGTTGTTGAGTGTGGAGACGAACTCCCACAATCCTAGCTTTGATGAGATGTAAACAAGGCTTGAAGAGAGGCTGGAATGGAGGGTTTGAAATGGTCTGAAATCATGGCTAATTGTCTGCCATTGATGCTAGGATTGGGGACAGAAATGGGGATGTTTGTCCCACCCATTTCCACTATAAGTAGAGCCAATACAAGAACCAATACTAGCAGGAGCAAGAGAGGGAGAAAGAAGCTGCCAAGAAGCAGAGAGTAAGAGAGATGTGATACACGAGTGGGGGTAGAGTAGAGGGAGTTCCTCCTCCTCCTCCATTGTTGTATATTTGTAATTTCTCTCTATATAATGATATTGGCTGCCCGGTTAACAAAGGTGAGTTGCCGAACTGCGTCAAATTGTGTTTAGGCTCCGGGCAAAGTTCAAACAATCATAGCAGTGACTTCTATTTGGTGGCGTAGAAAAATCATCAGCCAAATGGTTTCACTATAAACACGAATTAAATTATTTGCACCAGAATTTGAATCACACACATCATCATGATTATACTTAAATAGCTATACAGAGAAGGTGAGGGACTGATGAACATTCTGAATTCCAGCTCAGTTAGAAAGATATGAAGAGGAAAAGGCACACAGCACTCAGTAAGGATCAAAGCAGGAAGAGGTCAGGGGACTATCTTACCAATAATAACCAAAATAATCTTCCGTCCGCCATTAAGACTAGAGCCTGCGGAGCAATTCAAGTGGAGTAATGCATTAGTGTAAGATGGGAGCAGCTTTACATGTAGAAGAAAAATGAACAAAACATACTCTTTCATATCTGTTAAACATCTTACAGAAATGGAGAAGACAAACACAACCAGAACCAGTCAGTTTATGTTCACAGCATTGGATATCACTCAATTCATTAACGTCTTAATTTATGTTCCTCTCTTGGTAACCAAAACATATTTATCCCTTCTTACGACGTCAAGTAACATTATTTCCAACCCTCATATGCTTTGATTATTAGCATAATTTAGTGAAAGATAACATCATACATGGGAGACTCCTCATTTGTAGGATCAAAAGTTCATGTGGATTTGGCTGATACTGACACATGGACTGACATCCTGAAATCTTATGATATTATAGAAGTGATAAACAGAGAAAATAATGAGGAAAAATGAAACCATAAATGAGTAATCAAATAAAGAACGCATGATGCTGAAAGAAACCAACACCATTAATCATAAAGAATATTTGATGAAGAGTTACCAGCATCGCAAGATTTGTCACGGCAAAAACAAATGAATTCATTATTCTCAAATCCACAACGCCCACCTCTTCTCTCACAAGTGCTACAATTATGAGCAGTCCAGTTCAGAAGGAACCCCGTCTTCAAAACCTCAGTATAATTTGCTCGAAGCAGACTACCAATATCTTCTTCACCAGTGTGGATAGGAGCATTAGCAAAATCTTGGCATGAATTCAATGAGTAAATGCTGGGCATCTCTCTTTCTTCCAAGTGAAAACCGGCAAAAGAATAATTTGTAGAATTTGTGGCACAGCTTAAATTATAGAGATTGTTGTAATCTTTGGGCTTTGAGGTACAATTGTAGAAGAAGGAGAGATTAGTATAGCCAGGACTAATAGTAAAGGGTGTTGTTCTATCAAGGCTAATGTTATGCAAATGAGTTGGACAGGTTTCCTCATACACAGCAGCATTAACCACACGCATAGAATTATTGGCATAAAAGATTTCTTCAATGATATAAAAATCATTGGAAATTGCGAGCACTGGCCTTTTGTCACTGCAGTTGAGCATAAATTTTGGATAGCCACAAAAGGATTCTTGTTTTTGAGATAGCCAAAAAGGGTAGCTTATGTTAGGGCCAGCACCACAGTTTTTTGGTTCACAAGACTTAAACTTTGGATCATCTAATACAGTTTGGGTGGCCAAGTATGTGAAAAGAAAGATACAGATGTAGATAGGAAGAAGCTTTCTGAATGCGAAGGAGTTTTTGGGATCCATTTGGAGAACTCAAAAACAGAGGAAGAAAGGGGAGACACAAGGATTTGAAACAGAGTTCCTAAGTGATAAGGCTTGGTTTGAAGAGTCTCTGAATGGCTTGATTGAAAAAGGAGGGAAAGGACAAAAACAAACCAATCTGTCAAAGCAAAAGCAAGTTGCTTGCTACTTCATTGACCTGGGAAAGTCTATAATAATAGTATTGTGTGGTGGCTACGAGTCTTGTAATAACTAGATTTTAATGTAGTTTGAGAATTTTTAGGTCATAATCAAGATTTGAATTGCAAAAAAACAAAATGAGAAAGAAATTAACTTGATTTAATTTTTCTAAGAGCAAAAGAAATTTAAAATTTAATAATGATTTTAAAACAAATAGCTAGATTAGAAATGAATGAAGGATTTAATTAAAGAAAAAATTAAAAAATAGATTGGTTAAAATTGTATGATTTTAAGGATCAAGGATAAATTTATAATAAAAAATTAAATTTAAAAATTTACGCAATTGAAAAGGGTAAATTGAATGAGATTGTAAAAATTCAAAATCCAAGCACTTCAATAAGAATAAGAAAAGCTTGTCTGAATTTTTATTTCAGTCCATTTGATTCAATCTAGTCCAACTTAATTGATTGATTTCATTCATGTTAGTCCAATGAAATTAATTTGATTCAATTCAGTCTCAAGTTAATTCAATTTCAGTTAATTAATATCAATCTAGTCCTATTGTGTTCAATTCATTCATTTTTAGCCCAGAATCCATATAATCAAGCAATCTCCGGCGATTAATCCCAGATTTCAAATTTTCCGATTGAAGATTTCAATCCTATATTTTGAGCTCCCAAAACCCAGCAATCGATATCCCAATCCCAAGATTATAGCCCAAATCTGCAGTCAATTTCCCAAATCAAATCCCAAATGATTCTAAAAGACACAGGAACAATCGAACACGGGAGGATGAGCGTTCATCATTTTTCCAGCTCTCAACACAAACAAAAAACCAGAGAAAAAAATTCCATTCCTCACGGCCAGAATCATACACTGCCAAGACAAAGAAAATCCCCCACTCCATCTCAAGCCTCCCACGAAGAACATCAAGGAGTTCTGGAAATTTTTCCAGACTTCAATCTTCCCTACCAACACTACCTCTCACCCACCCACGGCTGAGAAAACACCAACCTTCAACCGTGATCCGTGACCAGCCTCTCCCATTTTTCTAGACCACCAAATCAATCCCTTCCTGAACCCACCCATCCTCGTTGCTTCCCATTTCCAATTTATCTTCCTCCCCAAGCAGCCATCATCTTCCCCATCACTGCCAAACCAACATGTGATAGTCACGCCAAAACAAATCAGCCTCCATCATCCCACAACCAAAACACCAGCACAGGAACAAAAATTGCCCCACCTCAATCGCTGTCAACACCCAGCCACAGTCAAAACCACCAAACCAGTTTCTTGTCTATCCGATTAGCACACCAACTTACCTTCATCATCGATCAACGACCTTCCTTCTCCAACTATACCACCATTATCTAGCCTAGAAAATCACAGCCCCTCCATATCGTTAAAAAAAAAAAAAAACCAGGTCCACTCTCCCGAATCAGCAGCTAAACCACCATGTATTTTCCTCTTTCCTGCATGCTCTGTGTGACTAGCCTTCTCCTCATCACCAAGGATCAGCTCTCATACCCTAAAAAAAAAAAAGATACCAACAGCCCCCCCCCCCCCTCGCCTTTTTAAACCCAAAACCCCATCACCGACCGTGTCATCGAGCTCCTCAACGTTTATATATTTTACCCTTAAAATATACTGGTGTCCAGTTGCTTCTTCTTCTTCTTTTTTTCTTTTTCTTTTTCTTTTCCTTATCTCCCTCTTACTGTTGATATTTTTCCTTTAAAATATACTAGTGTCCAGCTTATATATTTTATAAAAACAATTATATTTACTATTATTTTTATATTAAATGTTAAAATTAATAATTATATAATAATTTTAATTATAAAACTTAAATCAATTTAATTGATCGATTCAAAAATCAATTGATCTGAAAACTAAATTGATCCAGATTTAAATAAAATATGATTGACTTAATCTCAATTGATCATCACTTGTTATAAAATTAGGTTAAAATCTAAGTAAAAAATCCTTTGATTTTTTTTTTAATTTTTTTTAATTATTTTTATTTAGAAAGAGAGAGTGTTGTGACAAAGTCTTGATAATGGGAAGAACTTAATCATGCTCTCTAAAAACCTCTCATGTCAAGATTCTCTTGTCCATTTCTTACAAAAAGTTTATTCTCGTTTATTTTATTTAGAAAATGAAACATTGAGTAAGACAAAGAAATAATATTACAATCATAATCATACCAGAGAGTAGACAATGAATTGTTTTAAGGTCAAATGAATGATTATTGCCTGAACTATTTTTAAAGTTTGTTTTCTATCAGTAAATACTGGTAATTTATATTCATGTCTTAATTATATCCTGCAAAAAACCAAATCATAAGAGGAAAGCAAGCAGGAAAAACTGCATAATATCTTAATACCATAATTGTCAAACTCCAGGGATTTCCTATGTAGCTTCTCTCACTTTCTATTGCTTGAATATTTACATTAGTGCACTTCCAAGGAAAGTGCGGGATAGTTTTAGCTGCCGGGGCATCGGGGATATTGACTAGCTATTTCACACACCATTGCCATATTATCATTTTACAAACTGTGGCATCCGAGTAGATTCTTGATTATGTTTTCTGCACCTTAGCTAATGCTCGATCGAACCCCTCTATCGATCGCCATTGATGAAGGACTTGGATGTTATTTCACCATCTGATGACGACTCCGAGATGCTATACTGGATTCCCTGTTCAACTGCTGCGCCATGATAGTGATTTGAAGTTATTTTCCAGTTGTTGTATGCATTGCTTGGCACGTTCCCCGTCTCAATGTATCTGTTATGATCAGTTGAATACCCAAGTGGTGGAAATGATTTCACAGTCGTCTGATGCTGATTCAGGTACTGATCCACTGGCTCACCTATTTATTTGTTTTTAATTACCAATTCTATGTTAGTAGAGGGAGAGAGTTAATGATGAACATTTTTTTTTATTAATAAGAGAATTCACTATATAATATACCTTGAGTGAGCAGATGAGTACTGTCACTTGGAAACCCAGCAACCTCCTCCAAAGAGTTCCATTCTACATACGCTTGTCTCACCAGAGTCTCGATATAACCCTGTGCGAAAACATTATGATAAGAAACATGTATGCTCGCGCGCGAGCGCAGAAATAACATAATTAAATACTTGAAATATGTGCCTAGATGATTCCTTACCCTTATGCTTGGAAGCTCCTTGTTGGAGTATGAATTCCCGTCGATCATGGCGTGCACGATTTGACATATAGGGTTTAAGGTGATGGTAGAATTGGGGAGGCGAAAAATAAAATGATTGTTCCCCAGATCACAAGTCCTCGCATGTTTTATTGTAACTTCCCACATTTTCTCAGACATCCCAGGGCCTAAAATCTGTTCAAGTAACAGCAACCAGTTAAGTTAGTTCCCATATATTTGGAGGCATTAATCAATTATAAATTGTCGGAAGGTAAAATGTTAATTTACATACCCTCCTGAGTTTCTGTCGGTCGACAACAGACAACTTCAAGAAGTCTTGCACGGTGTTAATACCCTCGGCGGCTAGCTTTCTGTGGAAAGCTCCATCTTTCCCTATCTTCTCAAGCCGCCAAACTTCGTCTTGTAGCATTGGTGGATGATGCTTCTTGTACACTGCATGGATAAAAAACAAAAAAAAAAGATGTCATGGCTTGATCATATATTGTTAAAGAAAATGAATCCAATAACCAAACAAAACACATTAAGCATATATATACCTCTCTGTTTGTTTTTATTGGGACTATTCATGTAATTAGGATCAGTCGCATTCTCAGATTGCAAAGAATTTAACTTATTTCATTGACCACAGCGGCCGGGTGGATATGAAAGATCATGAAAGGAATCGAGTCAATAATAATAATAATTAAATAAAAAAAGGGCACTTGCTTGTAGAGTTTCAGCATTTAATTTTCTTTACTTGAACGAATCAAGGTTCATCATCAGTACGTGTAGTAAAAAATAATGATTTTATTACAACGAGAATATTAATTGGGTATTAAAAAACATGTAATATATATATAGTTGCAAAATCCTAGATGTTTGCTGACTGAAATCTTCTGGTCCTCCTGACTGAAAAGGATCTTAATGAATGATGTAGGGACCCAAATGGTCCCCGTTGAATTGTAGTTCTTAATTTTCAAAGATATTTTTAACTAGTATTTTTCAATGATTCTTCTCGTTCAACCTCAAGTCCTTCCTTGCGGGGAAATTAATTAAATTAAAATTCCATTTTAAAATTGATCTATATATATATTACGCTAGGTGCTATCATAAGCAGAGGATAAAATAACTGATGAGGGCAAGCTAAGCAAAGATTCTCTCAAGATTTTAGATAAATATGGAAGAATATATAAATATATAGTATGGTAAGATGTTTTGTTCAATGGTTTGACTTAATAGCTAGCTAGATTCACGGTTTTATATGGTGATATATAACATTGAGAAAGATTATAAGATCATTTTTAATTTTATGCCCGCTCGCCAACTCACTTTAGCTAGACAGAGAGAATATTATTGAATGAAAAGATTTAATTATAGCATTATATATACTAGAGACTCAAACATTAATTAAATACCACGAGCTAGATAATTGTAGAATGTTTTCAAGAAATGGCAACTACTTTACATGTATCATGGCGCTATAATATTTAAGAAAGAAAGGGCGTAATTGGGTAGAAGAAAGCTTACATTCTCCACGGTGATCTTTGACAACAAAGGCTTCGGTGATTGCTTCACGGATTTTAACCCCTTGGTAGCTCCCCGGAGCTACTCTTGCACCGAGCCTGAATTTCCTGCTCCTGATCCAGCTCGAGTTGTCCGTGAACTCAATCTCTCCAATGGGTGCAAATCCATCCCGTAGAGTGACCGTTAAGCAATCTCCGGCGAGCAAAGGTCGCTTGCCTGTTCTCTCCTTCACAATATTGCCGTCAAATTCTTCACTTGTCCAGTTGCTGCTACCATTCGACGGGAAATCACCATCGAGAACCACAACTTCAATCTTGAGCGGGTGAGGGAGATATGTCGGGACCATTTGATCACCCCTCGTGTCTACAAGAAGGATTTGCAGGGGAGAACTATCAAGATCAACTATTTTGCTCCCTGTGAATATAGGGAGCAGAAGACTCTTGCTGTACATTAGTTGTAGACTAGATGCTTCAAGGGCTTGGATTTGCAATGACGATGATCTAGTCAAAGAGCATGTTGAACGCCTTAAACTGCTCTCCACCTCTTCATTCACCTAATAAAGCATATAACAACGCTTCTTAGTTAATTGTGTCATGCTTTATTCTTGCTAGGGTTTCTATTTGCCGGCAAGCTGCCCGGAAGATAAAATTAGTGCAAAACCTAAAATATTGAAAGACGCGCAGGGATATGGAGATTATATTCTATCAAATTATATCGAGTATATCCACAAGTAATCAAAACGAGGTATATATATATATACACTTAATTAAATCCTTTAATTTCATGTATCGTTGCTATATATTTAATAGAATGAACATGCACAAGCTAGCAACATATGTGTTAACTTACCACTCTCCTGATCATTGGCTCTAAGGAAAAACATAAATTCTTTAAGGAATTCACCATTACTGCTTCTCCAATCACCCTGTCAAGAAATTATACAAATGAGATATATACAGTACTGTTCTAATGTGCACCAGCTACAAGTGCAATTTCTTTGCTTAATTTCTCACATAGAATTTAAAAGGTCCCCAGAAAAGCTATTGGCGTGTTTCTCCATCAAACTCAAGTTTCATGAATCAAAACAACAGAAATGAAGAAGAAATTAGCTCAGAAATACAAACATACGAAGCGAAGGAAGGTCTAGTTCTCATTCGTTTCTGATCCACTGGCTGATCCAAGTCCGAATCCTGTTCATCAAGAAAGCGTTTGGCCGCCATGAAATTTAAGGATGTGAAGAGCAGAAACTAAAAATAATTAGGAGATGAAATGGTGAAGCGAGGAGTTTGAGTTTAGGGCTCAGGAGTGCTAGGGTTCTTCATCTGCAAGGGGTATATATAAGGGTACAAAAATAGCTAGAAAAATAATAATAACAAAAGGCAGCTTCTGGGAATCATAAACGAAATAACTTGGTAGGTGAATAGCGGAGTGACCAAGGGGTGCATGATGTAACGACTTTGACGTCGACTTTTCTCCAAGTCAACCCCAATCAAGCACCATTGATTTCGCTCATTCGACATTTGCTTCTCCTATAAACGGCTATGATCAATCAACCGATTGATGGTACAGATGTCTGTGTCTGAGCAGATTTGTTGGGTTGCTTAATGGAAAATTCTGGCCGTCCGATAATCTTAAATACTCTTGTGTGAAAATGGTCAGACAGTAGCTTCATTTCTGAGAAGGATCTGGCTTTTGGTGGTAGGTGGGTCCCAACTCATTTTAGACATTTCATGGAAGCAGTGAGAAATAATTATGAATTACTAGTGGGCCCATTACTGCATATCGTCGAAGGATGTTAAGCTCACGTCAATGAAGAAATCACTATGAATCACCTTTTTTTCTTTTTTTAGGCAATGAGAAAATGATATTCTGATGCTTGTCAACGTCGATTTTTTTGTAGATGGTTTTTTTCTTTCTTTCTTTCTAAAGTATTGATATTTATACTTTAATTAAATATATAAATGTCATTGATAACAAAATTAAAAAATAAAAAAAAACTTGTTCTTTCATTATAAATCAACACACAAAACATAACATTCTGAATTCAAATAATATAATAATCTCTTTATTAATTTAAAAAAATTATTTGATATTGTTTATTAGGAATGATACGGTTTTTTCTTTTTGTAATTCAATATTCATTATCAAATTAACTATAAATAAATCAGTTTTTTTTGGGTAAAATAACTTAATTGCTTTTAAAAACAAATAAAAAAAATAAATTGACATCCAAGAGCATTTCCATTTTATTTTTTAAGTACAGTAAAATATTGACTTAATTATTGTTTAATAAAAAAAATATTAGGATGGCGTCCATGGTTTTTTTTTTTTGTATTTTTATCCTTGTTTTTTCTTAACATAAAAAAGAATGTCCAAGTGACATCATTGTTTTTAGAAAAATATAAAAAATATCATAAAATACTTAATTTATAATATTTTGTTTGGTTTGTTTTCTTGTGACATTACTCTGACAATTCTTATAATTTCATTTAATGTTGTTATGCAACTTTTTATAGTGATGTTCGAACTATCTTGATAAGCTTTTTAATGGAATAATATTAGATTTTTTTATTTTTTAAAAAATAATGGTATCAGTTGAACATTTTTTTTTTATATTGAAAAAGAATATTTAACTAAAGTTAAGAAACTCTAAAGGATAACTAGTTCATATCCAATAATAAAATTCCGAAATTTCAACTAAATTTGATTATGGTCTTAATTTTCAATATAAAAAAATTAGCTTGGATTTATTAAAGATAATAAATTATTTTCTTAACACGCCGGAAGTTCTTAATCGTGGGATAAATCATTATCCTCAGCCAATCTTTTTCACAACAAATGATCCATGAATTGATAATCATTATGTTCAGCACAAATTCTATCTTTTTCCCTCTATCATGGCCACCATCATCGTTTCTTCAAATTCACCCCTTTTGAAATATGTTCCTCATTATATTAAAATAGGGTTTCGTCAAATTATTAACAGAAATGCTAGGACTCAATCAAACAAACAAAAAAACAAAGCATAGGAAGCAATAAAAATAATTAAAAGAGGCCATGGAAAAATAATAAATAAAAATAAATATTTTTTTAATAGTTAAAAGGTTTCCACGTAGGAGTAATTATTTTTAATTTAGTTTAATTTTTATTAAAAAAAACACCCAAACTAAAAAAATTTAATAGCGACAAGGCTTTCATGTGCAAAATCCATTTTTTATGAGTGGAATTTTATACAAACAACGGACTGACCAAATTAAATGAAATAATTTTTTTGTTTTTTGTTTTCCATGGAGCTGGCACAGGATTGTCTTGAGTCACTGGCTCACTGTTCTTCAACATGATCATGATGACTTATGTTTCTCCCGTCACTAATTTTAATATTAGATAATAATAATTTCTAGTTGCCGCAGAAGGTTCCTCAACATTGTTCGGAAATTTGGCAGCGTTTTCAGTTTTCACAGGGAGTGGGTGTGCGCGAGCCTATCACAGTAAGCCTATAGTTTCCAAAATCATGCTGATACGTACTTTCCTCTTTTATTAAATTCCTGATGGCTACTCCCCTGCTTTTGTTTCATGTTTGCTTGTGACATGACCTAATTTTTTTATTATTTTTTTATTATTTTATAAAAATCTAAAAAAAACTAAAACATAAAACAAAATATGTTTGATGTATCTCGGTAATTCATCCTTTTTTTTATAATTTTTTTTTATTTTTTCTTATTGATGTCTTTTAAAAAATTCATATTCAAAGAATATGTTAATTTTTTTACGTGAATATATCAATCTTGTAATTCTAGTAAAATCAGGCTTAACTCAAGTAAAATCAATAAACTCAGTTTGATTTTATAAATTTATTAGATTTATGATAGGAATTAAGTTAAGTTTAAAATTGACCTTAAAATATCTGCTGATCAATTTTGTAAAATTATGAATATCGTTTAAACTGTATATTGGATAGAGCTAAAATTTTACAAGGAAATATTCGATACATAAAAATCTATTGTGTTAAATGTTCAGATCAAATGGAGTTCGGGAACATAGCGTTTCAGACGGTCAAAGTTAGTAAACGAATCATATCAAATATGTCAAACTAAACTTTTATATATTGTTTGGGACATATATAGAGCTACCAGTGGAATTTTATTGCGATTAAAGTTGGATTAGAAACTAGACATCTAAAGCTTTCCAAAGAATTTTAACATGAAGACTTTTTTATTATTCTATTTCATTTATTTATTTAATTTTGACTAATTTTTTTTATTTGAATTTTTTCTAGCACATCAAACATTGTTTAGGGATTTATTTTATTATTGAATTTATGTTAGTTAATTAGTAATTTAGGCTTATTACACTACCAAAAATTCAAAGAATGACAATGGAAATTTTCTATCCAAATTACCAATCGATTTAAATCTGCCGCTAACACCGTCGGAATATATTATTGGAATTATTCTATTGGTATATACCAACAGAATTCCAGACAGAATATAAAGAATTTAAAAAAAACAAAGCAGTGCGATGACGTCGAATATAGTTTTTGTTGGCGATTTTACTGATGGAATTATAGAGGGATTCAAACTGAGATCTCTGTATAGTGACATGTCCACTTCATCGATAGAATTGCCATTAGAATCACAGACAGAAATATTATGTTGGTAATTTCATTGGTAAACATTAATATATCTCCACACTGTTGACCCTCCCCTCCCTTATTTCTCCTTCTTTTTCCCCATCTTTACTGTCGCATGTGTGCGGCGTCGCGGCAATTGTCCACCACTCAAGGTATATCATGTGTTTATGCCATTTTCTAGGTGTTTTGATATCCTCTTTTCACCGCTATTATTTTACTTTTCTTCTAAATATATTTTTTGATTTTTTGGCTTTTTTTTTTGTGTGGGGAGACCAAAAAATGTGTTACAATACTTAAAACTAAACAAGCTCCACCCTATATATATATATATATATATATATATATATAAAAACTGCAAAGAACCACCCCTCAAAACATCCTTCACTTCTCAAAACAAATCATCTTTCTTTATTTTTTATAGTCACAACATTCATGTCCTGATTTATTGTGGATTTTATTATTTTTTTGTAAGTAAATCTATTTTTTTCATTTTAACATCAAAATATCAATTTTATTATTATTGAATTTTTTTTAGTATATGTATTTTGTTAGGGTGTGTGTGTGTGTGTGTGTGTGTATTTGATTACTTTTTCTCAAACAAACGTGTAGCATAAATGTATAATTTTGTATTTGTTATGATTTGTTTTAGATTTTATAAAATTATATTTGTTTGTAAATTGCTGAAACTTATGTCGAATTACCAAATTAGATGTATTGTGATTAAATAAATAATAGCTTATTTAACAGGTCCGTTTAAATTTTTATCAATGTTATTGCCGAGTTGTAATTTCTGCAAATTTATGTGTATAAATTTGTATGGATATTGATAATTGATAATGAATATTTAATAGAGGTTTTAAAGTAAGTTGGATAATCTTGAGGTAAACCAATATTTTTATAGATTTATTTACTCAAAGTAGTTAATTAATACATGTTGTCATCATTATTTTATAGAAGTTCGATAGAAGTCATGAATGATCATTCATGAATGTATTAAGATTCACCCCAAGGATTGTGGATGATGAATTATTGTAATGGGACCCAGGATTTTATTAATTTCGCAACATTTATTTTGAGAAATTTTAGTGTAATGTCCATGCAGGAAATGTAAAAATAAAATGTTTTTGTATCCATATATTGTAATGATGAATCTTTTACACAAAGGGTTCATGGAGGATTACCTGTGTTGGTATGCACACAAAGAACTATTTGTTTGTAATAATAGAATGATAGAAAGGGGGGTGGGTCAACTTTCAATGTTAGCAACGTGCATGGAGTAATAAATAACAATATTAATCCTTACAATAATATGGTTACAATAATATGGTTAGGGATGCAATGAGAATGAATCAAGGTAATGTTAGTCAATGTCTAATCATAGAAGAAGAACCTAATGCAGATGCAATCATGGTTTTTGATCTGTTGAAAGATTCTGATGAACCATTATGGAATGGTTGCATGGATCATAGTAAATTATTGGCTATTGCATAAGTATTTACCATCAAGTCGAATTATGGGTTAAGTGAGGTCAGTTATAATAGAACTATCGAATGGAGGAGAAGCATTTTACCTGAAGGGAATAGGCTGAAAGAAAACTTCTATATTGCTAAGTTCATAACGAAACCCCTCAGTTTAGGATACCAAAAAATTAGCATGTGCCCTAACTTCTGCATGTTGTGTTACCTTGAAAATCCTGAGCTGATTAAATGCATGACATATGAGCATTCCTGTTACAAACCCAGAACTGACGAGGGAAAGATTCTCGTGGCACATAAAAAACTTAGATACTTCCTAATTACACCTAAACTGCAGAGGTTATTTATGCCACCAAAGACTATTGAGCACATGATATGACACGAATCACATGATGCAGTTGATGGAGTGATGGTGTATCTTTCTGACAATGAAGCATGTAAACACTTTAATAGTGTGTATTCTCACTTTTCACCTAAATTAAAGAATGTGCATCTTGGGTTGTGTACAGATAGATTCAACTAGGGATATATTAGTTTTTTTTTTCACAATAAAATAATATAATTGTCTTTAAAAACAAATAGTGGTATTCCTTAAACGTTTTTTTTTACATAAAAAATTTAACCTAATTCGTGGTATAGAATTTGCTACCAATTTAATAAACTCTAAAGGATAAATAGTTCATATCCAATAATAAAATTCCAAAATTTCAACTAAAGTTTATGGCCATGATTTTCATTATGTAAAAAAATAGCTTGGATTTATTAAAGATAACAAATTATTTTCTTAACACGCTGGAAGTTCTTAATCGTGGGATATATCATTATTCTCAGCCACGCTATTTCACAACAAATGATCCATGAATTGATAATCATTATGTTCAGCACAAATTCTACCTTTTTTCCCTCCTTTATGGCCACCAACATCGTTTCCTCAAATTCACCCTTTTTCAACTACTGGTTTGATTTGATTTCGTTCCTCATTAAATTAAAATAGGGGCTCAATCCAACAAAAAAAAAAAAAAAATAGCATAGGAAGCAATAAAAATAATTAAAAGAGGCCATGGAAAAATAATGAGTAAAAATAAATATTTTTTAATAGCGACAAGGCTTTCATGTGCAAAATCCATTCTCTTATGAGTGGAATTTTATACGAACAAAGGACTGACCAAATTAAATGAAATAATTTTTTTTGTTTTTTCTTTTCCATGGAGCTGGCACAGGATTGTCTTGAGTCACTGGCTCACTGTTCTTCAACAGGATCATGATGACTTATGTTTCTCCCGTCACTAATTTTAATATTAGATAATAATAATTTCTAGTTGCCGCAGAAGGTTCCTCAACATTGTTCGGAAATTTGCCAGCGTTTTCAGTTTTCACAAGGAGAGCTGGACTACTCCACAGTGTGGGTGTGCGCGAGCCTATCACAGGAAGCCTATAGTTCCCAAAAGCATGCTGATACGTACTTTCCTCTTTTATTAAATTCCTGATAGCTACTCGCCTGACTTTGGTTTTATGCTTACTTGTGACATAACCTAATTTTTTATTTTATTTTTTTAATATTTTATAAAAATCTAAAAAAAAGCTAAAACATAAAAAAGTATTTTTGATGTTTTTCAGTAAAACAAAATAAAAATGGATGACAAGCTAAAGTGTAGGGCAATAGACTAAGAAATAGACTAGGAAACCAAAGTGAAATTGAGTTACATGGGATCAAATAACTAAAAACAAAAGACAATAAAATTTGTTGGCTATAAATAGATAAGTAAATTGTAGAGAAAAAAAAAGGGTTATGACACAAAAAACAATAACCATTATCTCTTCCACTGAAACTCTATTAAAAAACACTATTCATCATCTTTTTCACTAAAACCCTAGTTAATTACATGCATTAAATTCGAGTGCATCAAGTATTTATCATAGAGGTTTCTATGCTAAAAATATCCTAGTTATTACGAACTTAAAGTATTTCAATATTTAATATTTAGTACCGATTAAAAGTCAGTAAAATTCCAAAAAAAAAAAACAATTTCTAATGGCTGGCTAATTACTTGCTTCCTCCTCCTTTGCATCATTTGCATGGATCATTGTCTCCCCCATAGTTTGGCACCAATCCGGCACCAATCCTAGTCATCATCTGTATCAATAACATATTGATGTAGTTGTTCAACATCCAAGCTGATTTGACTAAGTTTGTCAATAAATACACATTATCTTGTTGCATATCTAATAGTAACTTGTCAACAATATCAAAAAAAATTTCCCACTTACCAGTAAAACTATTAAACTTATTTGATAATGCTTGTAATTGTTTGATTATAAGAGGGAGTAGGAGGCTGGTTTGAGGAGTTTTAGGCTAAAAGGAGATAGATTCTTAAGGATGTGATTTTTTTTTTATTGACCACAACTTCTGATTTGACAATAATTGTGATTGAGATCTTTTCAAAAATCTCAACTGTTAGCTCATTATCACGCAAGGGTACTTTGACCATAATTTCTACCCTTGATATCAACCCTCTAAAAGTCAAACTCAATTCCTTTTTAGTTGTAACTTTTTTTTTTATGATATCAATAAAGTAAGTGGCTAGGTTGATACAAATATGAGTAGTAATAATATACATGAACTGAGCTTTCTCAAGTGTTAGCTCAGTATGTCTTCCAATAGGCTAGAATTTTATTATCATAATTCTTACTAACAGTTGATAAGGAGGTGGCATAGTGTTTGTCACACCCGGACATCGTGGCGACCGATTAAAAATATATCACTCGATTGAAAAAAAAACAGATATCTGGCATCTTGTTCTTTTAAAAAAAAATATCTTGTTCAAGGAGTCGTCACCTAGTATTATGGTTACTATGAACCCCAACTGGTCAATAGAGATTCTATGGTATGAGATTGGTTATGCAAAAGGGATGATGCTATCACCCCTTAAGCGTTCTACCTAAAGCAGGCTGCATTGCTGATTTTGTCTAAAATTGCTAGAATTTGTTCTCCTTTTTCTTTTTTTTTTATTCTTCCTTTCATGTTCCTGACTTTAGCTTCAATGAACAATTCCTACAATTATTTCAAACTATGGCGTTGGTAAATATCACACAAATCCAAAAAATACGATTCTTCTGCCTCTAGCGCCAGTGAATATTTTCGCAAAAAATGAATTTGAAGAAGAAATTTTCTATGTTATTTTTTTCTTGTTTATCCTTTATTATTATTTTTCCTTTTTAGATGGAAGTAAAAAAAAAGTTGCACGACATATTTGCATTTAACAGTAATAGTTCATAGATTGAGCACATCTATAAAAAATACAAACACAAAGAAAAAAATAAAACAAAGTGCGAGGGGCCCACAAATAAATCAACGAAGGCCCCCAAATATTTTTGGAATTTTCTATTATTGAAAAGGGGTTCATTTGGTCAAATATAAAATTAGAATGAGCATAAAAATTATGACTAAGGCATAAGGGGTTTGTTCTTGATAAACCTATTTGTAGCAGATATATAAAATTTTATGACTCTTCTCCCTTATACACGTTTAAAAGAATAAAGTGTTGGCTTGATAATGTGTCAAGCCTAGCCACATGGGCTTGATAATATGTCAAGCCCTGGGTAAGCCTATATAAATGTACATCCTCTTTTGGAATGCCTAAGGGAATGTCAATCCCCCATTCGCACACCCAATGAAATGAGGTAATGTGAGCTTGAAAAATATGATAGACCCAATGAACTTGGA
>CM031997.1:4577655-4602662 GCA_018804465.1 Populus tomentosa
CTGCATAAAATTTCGGACATGGAAGGATTGCAGCTTATTAATTTTGAGATTGCCCCGTTGACTTTAAGCCAAATGCTTCAAAGCCACCCTAAGCTCCTAATGCAATAACATGTGCTGCTGTTAAACCATCTCCCTTCCCTCCCTAGCTATTCAGCATTCCTCTCTCACGTGTTCTGGTGGATTACCATATAGTTGGTGCTTGCTTTGTGTGTGCTTCTTTAATTAGTTTATTATGAAATTGTGAAAAGAACTTGAGAATTATGAAATTGATTTTCAAAGAAACTACATTTGCACCTGTGTTTGTGATCACAACTCCTGACTGCTTCCATGTGAATTACAATTTAAATTACAAAGAAAATTATAGATAGGAAGTACACAAAAGAATTCCAGTTTATCCCAATTACATCCACATAGATAGGTATGCATGTATTGTTGTAGGGTTTGAGTATGATGAACAATTGATGCACGATTTAACCTTTGTCACTTGGGATCTCTTTGACCCCCAACCTTAAGCTTGAAAATTCCAGTTGAATCTTGCACAGTATGTGCAGAAATCCTCATTAGGTAATTTTATGAGCATGATGGCAACAGCAGAAACACGTCAGTTTTAAATCTTCTGTTTGGTGGATGGGAATTTAGTTTGGCGAATTCTAATTCATGTCTTCAACACTACCAATTCATTTCCAATCACAAAGGCAAAGACTACTGGAAGGGCTCAAGCTAAAGTCCAAGGCATGTCCCTGAGATGAGTGCCTGACTTCTCTGTCCTGAAATGCCTAGATGAAAGCTAAAAAAAGTTATTTTAATTTTAAGGGACCAGGTAGAAAAGAAGTGAAGTTTCTCTGATAATTGATATTGAATCACGTCAGATCCTTGTTTAAAAAAGAATATCAGATGTCCAGGAAATGAAAAGAAAGGGATAGAGGCAGATTCAATACCAGCTGATTCCCTTATAGATTAACCTCCTTACTAAGATGCAGGTTGATGTTGGAATATATTTTTCATTTCTTTTTTGGCTTGCTTGTTTACTTTCTTCTTGAAGATCTTTGAACTTCCACCGACCAAATGAGGAGCGACTCTCTCTAGGCATTCTATATTGGGTCCGAATGGGCTTAATGGAACGTGGCAACCACCAAGGACTAATGAAGGGGTATGTGCTATGCCTCTACCTTTAGGTTTTTCATGTGCACAACTTGCACTGACATATCTCATGTAAATGCAGGTCAAATACCCGAGCATCATCGACTCAACACCAGTTGAAATTCCAAGGTTAGATTCTTATTTAGCTTTTGGGGTTATTTCTGTCCTATTTTATCCAGATTTACTAGATAGCCCTAGTCAAAATCATGCATGATTAATTACAAGATATTTCAAAAGGCATTATGTGATTAGTTAGAAGCTTTTATTGTTTCACTTTGAATTTTTTGGAAGAATGTTCTATCTATGATAAATCTCATTGCACCGTTTACTTTCTTTCTTTCTCTCTTCTTCCTGTTTTTTGTATTTGAAATATTTCTGGTTTTGGATTCATTCCTTGGGTGATCTCTTTGTGAAAACAGGCTGCAGGAATCTGTAAAAGCTGAACTCTTTGTAAAATCAGAGCATAGCAGCTCAGAACCAGGAAGATCAAGTTCTAGAATCAATTCTTAGTGTGCAAGATGATAATCAGAAGTGCCATGATGAGGAACCTTGTTCTTGATTTCCTTTGAAACAATGGAAACCCCAGTCCTCCCAGCTGTTATTAGACAACCTTCTCCTCCCCCTGTACTTGCAGAAGTACAAGATTTAATCCCTGCTACAACCTCCCCAAATTTCTGAGGCAGAAAATAAAATGGACATTTCCTCACCCAATGATTTAATTTGTTCTGAAGCTCCCCTGCAACTGCACATTGTGAGCTTCTTAACAACCTTGTTCTTTATGTTTTACATCTTTTGAGACTTTAGCTATTAGGAATCTCTCTGAGGATTTAAAATGTGTACTGTGAATTAGTCTCTGTCTATTATTTTGTTTGGTTTCCATTTTGTGGTAAATTAATCATTTGCATCAATTTTGAACTCAGAATGTTTGTGCACTTTGCTTAATTATTTTAAATTATTGTGGTTAGAGAAAAAAAAGGGGTATGGTAGTAATGGGTTGCAGGGTCAATATGCTTCTTGTCTGACAACTGTTTCTCTTTGCAGTCAACTACATTGATGGAGAACTTCATGAAGATGGCAAAGTCAAATACTGATAAGAATTTAGAAACTTGTGGTGTCCTTGCTGGTTCACTTGTAAGTCCTGATAGCATAAAGGTTACTGTATAACTCTGATGTTTCTGATGTTCCAATGTATAAATCTGATGGCTCAATCATCTCTGCTTTGCAGAAAAACAGAAAATTCTATGTTACAGCTCTCATTATTCCAAAGCAGGAATCAACATCAGATTCGGTATGGCAGTTTCATCATGGGTTGAGCAGTGCTATTGCATATTGCTTTTGTTATTGCATTTCTCTAACTGTCGTGGAATGCATCACTTTTAATCAGTGTCAAACTACAAATGAAGAAGAAATATTTGAAGTGCAGGATAAACGATCCCTTTTCCCACTTGGTTGGATTCATGTGAGTAATTATGGTCTAACTACCCCATTTTTTTCCTGCTGTTTCTGTTGCTCTTGTTATTATTATGATCTAATTATTCTGCACTATGTATACTCTGTTAGTGCTTCATTTGATATCCATCCACTTTGCGGAACTGCATTGTTCCTTGGATGTGATATCTTACCTTTATGCGCCACAAAAATTACCTTTATGCTTTGCAGATTAAAAAATTAAAGGTTATTGCCTCCACCATTTGGTAATAACAAGACAAAAAATACACTGGATCTAAGGTTTTGACAGTTGCAACATGGGAAAGAATGTACAGGACGTGAGCTGTTTTACTTATACTTGCCATGATTAGGGAAACTGTTATTTTTTTGGAAACTATAATTTCTTACTATTTATTGGCAGACCTAGAAGACATCGATCAGGCAAACATTAGCTAACGTTTATGTTCTAAATGCTGGTCTGATTTAAGAGTGCCAGAAGAGGCAATTGCTTGGATTGGCTTCAGAATTAGATTGATTTTGCAATTGACATGCTTCCCATAACAAACAATAGAACTTTGTCATTTTGAAATGGTGAATTAATTTAATTGCGAGAGCTACCAAATTGTCTAGTTAATATTGTGATAAAAGGTGATTGAAAATGGAATGTTTCCAGGTTCTGGCTGTAGCCTGGAAGGCAGGATCCCCTTATTGTATTTTTTTTCTTCTTCTAATGTTTAGAACCAATCAAGCATCTGGTTAATACTGGCTCTTCTTTTGTTTTAATGGGTTGCTAATAAAGCATCTTCAAATGCTAGAAGACAACTACAATTTATCTGTTTATTGATTTATCTAACCCCTATGGTGCAAATTCCAGACACATCCTACACAGTCTTGTTTCATGTCATCAATTGATGTCCACACCCATTACTCATATCAGGTGAGCGCCTCTTCCTGTTATTATGAAATCTATCTATCTTTGTTGCAAGGAAGTCTTAAGCAAACCTCATGTTCTTGTTTGTTGTTTGCTTAAAGCAGTCGATTTGGTATATGGTGGGAATCCAATATGTTTATCCATTTATAGCAAACTAGGCTGTACTCTGAAGAAGTTTTAAAGGTGAATGCATACATTTCAGGAAGAGTTTGAACAGCAGGACTGTAAACAACGTAAATGATTATGGTTACATAATGATTGATCTAACAGTGTTGTCACATTTGAAAGTCCTCCTGGTGCTTAACTTTGTCAGGATTCTAACTGCTGAAGCGATTTCAAGTCCCTTTCCCTTTCCCATGACGGGAGAGGAATTTTTTTTTTTTTAATCCACTCCTTCCCATTCTAGTGTTTGCCAGATGCACTCTTTGTTGAATTTTGATTAACTTCTGGCATGATCCGAGGAAAACAACTTCCTTGCAACAAAGAAGTAAACAATATTTTTATTCCTCAATCATTTTCTTTGTTATTCACACAAACATATTTTTCTTTCTGCAGATTATGTTGCCAGAAGCCGTTGCCATTGTCATGGCACCAAGAGATTCTTCAAGGCAAGTATCATTCTTTCTTATAATGAATTGTTAACTCTTCTGTTCACGTATGTCAGATTTCATTACCCCCTCGTGCAGAACCAATGGCATCTTTAGGTTGACAACTCCAGGAGGAATGTCGGTCATCAGACAGTGCCAGCATCGTGGGTTTCATCCGCATGACCCACCTCCAGATGGTGGGCCCATTTACAAGTCCTGTACAGATGTTTACATGAACCCTAACTTGAAATTTGATGTCATTGATCTTCGATGATCTTAATTGTTCCATTGAATGTGTTTATGCTTTTGCAAATGCAACTGTTCATACAAGAAGCATATATAACTATTGACTTTCGATTGATCTCATAATTTTTTTTGTTAACTGTGGTGATTATTTCAGTCTGTCATAATATTACAATTCTTCTATTTCACCAACTATAAAAAGAAATCGCAAACACATGCAGTGTGCTTGAACTGTAGGGGATAGAAGACCCTCTGTTTCTAAAGAATTTTTTGGTTCTTCCGAATATCCCCATATCTATAAAGAATAAAAGCAAACATTAGATAAATTATATTATAGCTTACATCTTTTTTAATATATGAGTTCCATTATTCCGATTACCACTTTTAACTTTTTGCGTAAGATCCATGTATGTAAATGTCATCGCCTGTGTGTGTTTGTATATATATATATATATATATATAAACTATTGACTAAAGATACTGATTTTTGTTGGTTTTTTTTATTTTTTATTTGGGATTGTGATAGAGATTGTAATTAAAAGTATATTTTATTTAAAAATATATTAAAATAATATTTTTTTATTTTTTAAAAATTATTTTTTAGATTAATATATTAAAATGATATAAAAAAATATATAAAAAATTAAAAAAAATTTTAAATGATTTTTATCGTATTTTTAAATTGTTAATGAGATTAACATCTCAATGGTGTTTTTTTTTTTTTTTTTTTAAATAACAAGAGGTTCTCACCCAACATCACATCTCTAAAATAAAAAGAAAAAAGAAGAAAAACTGGAGTCAATAGATCTCAAGTGCTGTGTGTGGTGTGCAGAAAGGGAAATGTTCAAAATGTAAATTAAGCAGACGTGGCTGCCAAGTCTGCAAAGCAGAGTTTTGTCAAATTTGTCTCTCAACTAATCTGAATTAGATTTTCCATTAACAATAATATTTTTTTTAGATTAATTGGGTATCCAAATCAGTTTGCGTATATTTTAATTAATTTTATGGACTCTGAAATTAACGACCATATAAGTTAGTCTTCGATGATCTTGAAGTTTGTGAGACTTCAACGGGTGATTTTTAAAAAATAAATTTAAAGTCTAATAAGTTGAGGTATATTTCTTAAAATTTATTTTTCATGAACAATAATTAAACCATAACTAGAGTGCTATAAAATAGTCATCTATGACGACTCCTTTTGTGTTTAAAAATGCTCAACTCGATTCATTAATTTGAAGCCAATCTACGTATCCACCTAAGGCTCGCATAATCTCCATTTTCTTAATCACCAACTAATCAGCACGTAATCATATCAATCACACGACGGATAGAGCCAAGAGTTTGAAACGATCAACTTACAAAAATTGAAATATAGTATCAAGATTGACAGAAATCGGACATTAATAAAACCACCTTTTCATGATTAGCAAATATCAACTCCTACCATATGATATGATCATTTAACATGAATCATTCCACTTGATATTAAGTTAAATGGTTGGGTGGTCAGTTGTGTCCTCTGCAACAAATGACCTCAATCATTCAAGGACTTAATTAGAACAATTAATATTATTATTTCTTCACCGTTTGACAAAGACAAAAAAAAAAAAATCTTTAAAGATATAGCTTAATTTTTTTAGAAATTACCAGTTTAAATCTCATAAGTTTCAAGATCACTGGAGATTTATATTATTGTTAATTTTAGAACCTGTAAAATTAGTTAAAATACGCTTGAGCTGATCTGAACATCCATATTAATAAAAAATAATAATAAAAAAAAGACGGTAGCAAAAGCAGCTGCAGCTAGTTGAAGACCTAGAACAACCTACCGCATAGATTAAATTCCTTGAGCAATGAGTGAAGAAAAAAAGAAAGAAAAAGAAGGAATGAATTGCTCAAATCTTCCTCAAAAAAGTAGAAATATAAGAACATGAAGGAAACAGTAAAATCTCTTAAAAGAACAAATGAAGCTTTCGGTGGTTGGAATGTTAGCCCAAAAGTCAATTATATGGTGAGAGGGTTAGCACTTCAGCCCTAGCTCATCCCTCTTAACAAATTTTCACTCCATCCCCAATTCTACGGGGGATGGCCTCGCTGTCTCTTTCTTTTTATCAAAAACCTAATTCAACTTTATTTCTATGCTGATACGTGAAATAAAATATTTAAAAATAAAATTAAAAAAGTAATAAACTTCAAACAACATTAAAATCAAACAAATATAAATTAAAATAATAAAAAATAAATTTAAATTAAATGTAAACTAAAGGATATAATTGATTTTTTAAAGACTTGGTTTGAATACCAGAATAAAAAAGAAAAAAAAGGAGAGGATAAAAAAAATCCATTGCTATTGAACTATTATGAATTTGACTACACTCGTCATTTCATCAGCTAAGCAATCATTGGACGTGTCAGATGTCATGATAATTAATTGTTTTTTTACCTAAATAAACTCCCCACGCATTGCTTGAAAGGTATGGAAGGTGATCACTTGTTAACATTTTTTTTTATTAATTAATACTTTACTATGTTAAGTTATTAAATACTTTCTAAGGATATTTAACAATTATAAAAAATATATATTTCAAAGACAAACACGCCCTTTCAATCTAGGTTTGGTATTTTATTTTGAGCATAAATTTATCATTTTATTGTATTAAAAATAAGAAAGGACTAAAAAACTCCTCTCTTCAAGTTCAATATTTTTTAAATGTTAAGGGAATGCATGCTATTTTACCATGTAAAGAAAATAAAAAAGATAAAATAACCCCAAACAAAAAATCTAAATACTTTTTGCTTTTAAAAGCAATAAAATCATTTTATTGTGAAAAAAAAACCCAACTAAATTGCATCCAATGAATTTCCTGGAAATGAAGATTTTACCCATATAAGCTATGCAATTATTTTGTGTAGAGAAGTGAAAAAAACAATTCACTGCTAATCCATAGTAAATCATCTCACATGGCACAATACATTACTGATCTCTTTTAGGTTTTTGTTTTTTTTTTTTTTTTGTATCTAATTTTCCTTTGCCTCAGATTGAAGGAAAACCAGTCTCTATCTCATGTGGCTTGGCTTCATTTACTCATTTCTAATGCTTTCACCAAATGTTCCACAAAAAATATCATTTGTTTTTTGTTCTCTTATTACTCTACTCCTCTTGTTTCTCTCGCCACCTCTCTCTCTCTCTCTCTCTCTCTCTCATTTCTTTTCTGTAACCAGTAACAAACAGCTTTCCTCTGCAATCTGCTCTGCTCCATTTCAGATGAAAACAGAACATGCTTCCTTTGAGTTTTCCTAGAATCACTTACATTCTCAGACCTTCAATAAAGCTGCAGTGATCTCTTGTCTTGTTCTCTCTATCCTTTCTTTGAAACTCTTGACTTCCCAAGTCTGAATAATATCTGTTGTCTATGTTCATCCTCAAATCCTCTTCTCAGAGCCATAATCTTTGAATCTTTTTTCCACCCTTTTTTCTCACCTCTTATAACTTCTGTTCTCTTTCTTTAATTTATTTCTCTGGCATCCACTATTTGCTCCTAAAATCACTCTCTCTTTGATCCCACTGTCTTTTATATGCTAGCAAGAATCTTCTCAAACCGTGATCACCAGTATGGGCTCGGAAACAAGCCCTCGAATATCTTTCTCTAATGATCTTGTCCAAGAAAATGACAGAGAAACTGAGCAAGTGTCAAGAAGGGACACTAGATTACTGGACTCAAATTCTGATTTTGAGTTCAGTATTTGCAGAAATTTAGGCCACGAATCTTCTCCGGCGGACGATCTTTTCGCAGATGGCATGATCCTGCCAGTTCAAATTCAAGAAAGAATTACTGCCTCTACGGAAATATACAGATATGAATCGCCACGAAGAGCTTCACTTCCTCCTCTTCCATGTCCTTCTACAAATGAGAATTTAGCTAAAGATAGCATGAGAGAGTTAATGGTTGTGAATTCTGATCAGTTTGAGGAAAAGCCTCAGTCCAAGTCTTTCTGGGGATTCAAGAGAAGCAATAGTCTCAATTATGATATCAAGAGAAGCCTATGCTCATTAACACTTTTGTCACGAAGCAACTCAACAGGTTCTGTGCCAAATTCAAAGAGAACAACATTGAAGGACACGCACAAGAGCAATTCACAGAAGCAACAATCAACTGCCATGGCAAAGTCAGTATCATCATCATCTTCTTCGGTGTCTAGTTTAGTGTATTCATTACCACAGAAGCCTCCATTGAAGAAGAGTGGATCTTATGGTAAGATTAGTCCAGTCTTGAATGTTCCACCTCCTTACATTTATAAAGGAGCTGCAAATCTCCTTGGCCTGGGATCCTTTTTGCGCAATGGAAAGGAAAAGAAGATCAGAAAGTGCTCATTTTGATCCTTTAACCAATGAAATGATCTTATTTTCAAAATTATAATTTTGTGGGTTCTTGTGGTTTTTTCTGATCCAAGCCATGTAATATTTTCTTGGAAGCTAGCAAGGAGAAATTATAGAGGTTAGGAATTAAGAGAGCTAATTAAGTGACTTGTATATAATAATGCCAATAAGGGATTAGGAGGGTTAGAAGGAGGATGTTCAATGATCATGCATATCAACATGTCACAAGCTTAGGAGACAGAAGAACAGGTAACCTTCTTTCATGGCTTGTCATATTCTGTTTTATCCTTTTTTGGTTTCTCTTACTAGAGGGGGGGTGAGATTCCCTCCCTTATTGTTTATTCAAAGTCATCTTTTTTTTTTTTTTTTTCTATTGGTAAGGTTGTGTTTTGTTTTCTTCCCGTGGGAGTAAGGACAAAGGCCATGTCTCAAGGATTGGCTTGAAAAACCAGACACTTATCTATAACGTGACTTTAAACTTTTCTGATATTTTTTTGTTTGCATTAGCTTCATAGCTCCATATGGAAATTTCCCTATAAGTGCGATGAAGTTGAAAAAACCCTATTCCTTCCATGCTTAGTTAGTTTCATGTAGTAGTGATTAGAGTTCTCTAATTGCCATCACTTCCTTATTTCTCAAGGAACACCATTCACAAAGAAACAAAACCTCCCCGTTTGAATTAAGTGAATCTTTTTTTATAAGCATGTCTTGTGCCATGCAACACCTCTTGAATGATAGCATATATGTTAAGATAGCATGAAGGGCATTATGTTATGTTCAAATTAACCTAAGGCTTGGTAATTCTATCAAGATTTCTCTATAAACATACCACCTCAAGTGCTCAAATATGGTTCTGAAGGACCAACTCTGCATCAGTAATGGCATGGTATGTGTGATTTATAGCACCTAATTCCCTGCTTTCCATCAAAGTATTAGTTAGGAGGACGACATTTCAACCTTTTCCTCTGATGGCAGACTCCCTATCAACATTGGATCCCACATCTCAATTCTGTGTAGTCCGAAATCAAATCATTCTTGTGATAAAAACAAAATGTAATGAAAGCACTTTCCCTGTGTTCGCCTAGAATATTCACTACTCTTGCTAAGGATAATTTAAACTTCAAGTAGGGAGTTGTAACCCTAATACATGAAAGAAATATAGATGGCGATTAGACGTAAGTGGGGACTATCAATAATTCCATGGGAGGGAGGGGCTTCATGTTAGCTTCCTTCAGGGTTGTTGAGAATTATGAAGTAGATGAGGATAAGAAGATTAAAAATCGTTTCTCATGGTTCCCCTTGTTTCCAATTCATTCAAAATATGATTCTCACATGAGAAATATGATTCCCCTCCTTGATTTCCACCCACCCTTTTTCTCCTGAAATTTTCAGATGAAGATTCGTCTACGGTGGCTTCTCCTGGTTTATGAAATAAGTCAAAGCATAACCAAGCTGGTCAATTTGGATGTCATAACGTAGGGTTGGAGGGTGATTTTGGGGGGCAGTGCTGGACAACTAAAAGCATCTTTAAGGATTAGATATATTTTGATATGATTTATCCATTTTAGAATCACTGATTTTGTTTCTCCTTTTCTGTCTCTGGTATTCATTTATATGGTAATACTTCATAAAGGGAGTTCAAAACAAAACAATCAGTGTTCTTCCGGACTTTCTGATCGCCAAAAACCTTGCCGTGAAGATTGAAATAAAATATTTCTGTGATACAAAATTCTTAGCTACTGAATATCAAAAGATACAAAGAAGAGGGAAATCTAAAGATTGAAAGGACATTAATGGCTAGGCTGTTTGTTGCAACCAATAAAAGGGTCAGCTTTTCATCTTGGTTTTCCATTTTTCTTCTATCTGATTGAGCTGAGTGTTCTCAGTTCACATTCCTTTTCTTCTGTAGAATGCCTCTCAACATGCATTGCTTATATCACTATCGATAAACAAAAATGGTAAATTTACCGGGGCTGCTCACAATGCTAATGCAAATTGTGCAGTGGCGATGTAGCAGCTTCAATTGTTGGAATTAATTTTGAATTCAAAGTGTTATTTTTTTTTAATTTTTTATTTATTAAAGTGGTTGTCTGGGTCAGTTTGTAAGCACCCTGACTAATCCCACAGGTCTTAAAATCAATGACCATGTAAGTCTTCAATGATTTTAAGTTTGTAAGATTCAAACTGGTAACTTTTAGGGAATAAACCTAGAACTTAATCAGTTGAATTACAACCCTTTAATTTACTGCTCTTAGTTATCTGTATAAATATTAAAAATGAGCTTATCTTTTGCTTTAAATCTTGGTTAAAAATTTCTCAAGTTAAAAAAATTAATTATCTTTTACTCCAGAAAAACATGTTAAATTAAATAAAAAAGTTTAATTAATATAAGAAGAGTGAAATTGAGTGAAAAGAAGAAGAAGATATAGCATAGATTAATTAAGAAGGAAAAGTAGTAGGAACAAATGGGATACATAAGACACATGGGATCAATGTGCAAATAATAAAAATTTTGGACTATAAATACCCTTGTTCTCTCTTGTAGATGATGACTTGATTGGAGGAAGAGAGGGTGAGAACTGCTTGATTTTCTCTTCTTGTTTCTTGATAAATCCATCAAAAAAGGCAAAATTTGAGTGATTAAGGGATATATAAGTGATCAAAAGAGGTGATTGGGTGGTTTGGTAAGTTCTTTTGAAAATAAATTGAGAGTTAGGGTCTTGGGGGATTGAAAAGAAGAAAAGAAAAAGAGAAGGAAACTTGATTTTCTTGAATTTATCACTTGATTCATCATCCAATTAAGATAAGAGACTCACTCAAAAGATTAATTTGAAAGATTTTGTGATATGTTGAAGAATTAAGAGTTAGTGTTATGTGAGAATTGAATTGAATTATATTTAAAAGTACATAACTGAAATACCCGAGAACTTAATAATAGATTAATGATGAATAATTAAAAAGAGAATTTTTACTCTCTTCATGGACAAGAAATTCAGCAAACGTTATGTAAAGGAACTGGATTTGGTTAATTTAAGTGGTATGTAAAATTGTGAAGAGTTTTGTTGATTAGAGGTAAAATTTAAAAAGACATTATGAGTTATTTAAGGATATTTATGCATGGTAAGAATTTGAAAATTTTGATTTGATTGAATTCAGAAATTGAAATATGAATGGAAAATGAAACTAACCTGTGGATGAATGATAAATGATATATTATTTTTATCGGTATAGGAGAGGCCATAAGACTTACTCAGCAGCAAGGAATCATTTTATGCGCTTATATATTGGGTAAGTGCTTGACATCTTAAAACTAAAATATAATCTAAATTGTAATTAGAAATTTCTTTGAATAAATCTTGATTTTATTTGGAAAATGTTAAATTATTAAAGAAGCTAGTTACCTTGATTAATGGGACTAGTGCCCTAGTTAATGGGCTATTGGAGAAATTAGTTATCCTTATTAATGTGGTTAGTGTCCTAGTTAATAAGTTATTGAAAAAACTAGTTATTTTGATTAACAAGATTAGTGGTCTAGTTAATAAGCAATGAAAGAAACCAATTAAATTAGTAATCGAACAAATGCCTATTTGAGCTAGAAAGGACATTAATATGTTCTTAAATCGTGCTAATTATTATGATTTGTAAGGTTAAAGGTAAAATAAAAAATTATTATTTTAGAAATTGATATAGTAAATATATAGAAGAGATAATAATAAAGAATCATTGTATATTAAACTGATTGTATTTGGTATTAAATAAATTCTTAGGTACCTCACAATATCTTACCGAGTAGTAGATCATATATTTGTATTTGTTTTTCTTCAAATCTAATGATGTAATCGAAGAAAAGAATATTTTGCTTTGTAATGCAATTTTGTATCAAAAAATATATGTATATCTAAATTAAATATGAGTGATGTATTTAAAGTAATTTTTTTTTTTTTGCAAGCATGTCTATAATTATGTTGTATTTCTTTTTTAGATTTATTTTTACTTTAAAATGAATGTGTATCTTGATTCACGTTGCAACTAATTTAATTATCATAATATTTATTGAATAGAACAATACTCGATTTATTTGAGTGAATAGTGAAGAAAAAGAAGAAGATGTTCTTATGGTTGGCTTTAATTTAAATAAGAAAGTTCTGGATGGTGGGACAATGTTGAGTTTGTGATTTGCTGGCTGAGAAAGTTGTTGAGTTGATAACTTGGTATGAAGAATTTACAGGGAAACTTTGCCGGATTTTCAGTAGAATATATATAAAAAATCTTGTACTTTCAATGATAATAAAATTTGTATACATGAAATGTTGCGCAATTAAATTGAGGTTGTTACAGTCGGTATCAGAATCCTGGTCTATGTTCAAGAGTTGAAATAGAAATTTGATGATTGTTGTATTGTATCAGGATGGTTTATACAATAAAATCTACGATAACAAATCCCTCTCCAACTCGGGGACGGGTTCATCATTCAGGTTATGATGAGAGGTAGGGGAGGATCCCCTATAAGATAATGTCTCTCATATGCCATTGATAACTCATCAGTCAATAATCAGAGAATCATCTAGACTCCAGGATGATACTGATTTGAGGCAGGTTGAAGTGTCACAATCTATAGGGTTAGGCCAACAGAGACAAAAATTTGTATCCTTTCCAGTAGTAACAACACCTACATGAACCCCTGCATTGCATACTGACCTTGCATTCATAGCCATGATAATGATCGTATCGGATTGAGGCGATGCCCAATGCACTAGCCCCGACAGCTTTAGTAGCTTTGATAGTGTAGGCATTACCAGTATTTTCAACACCTATAAATAATGTGGTCATATTGGTATGAATTGTTAAGAGTATAAGAGAGCAGGTGATGATAATCTTATGGTCACGTGGTTACACAAACCACAACAAGATTAACAATGAATCCTAGAGAGTCAAAACAGATTTGATAGGAGTGTGACACAATATAAACTTGTCCCAAGGTACCAACATTATTGGAATAAGAACCCTCACCCTATGAATACCAATTCACAAACAAGAAGTATAAGGAAGACGCTACAAAGCTAGTTAATCTTTCATAATTCAATTTATTTCATTAGAGAACCAAAAAATACAAGAATCTTTCTCACACAAGATGAATAAATTCAGCAACAATAGTATTATCAAGCCTTTATATTTTATCCTTACAAAGACTATTTATACTTTTGAATAAAAAAAAACACTAAAGGATCTACCCTTATAGGCTAAATAGGCCTACTTAAAAAACTAACCAAAAACCTATACTAATAAACCTGAATGTATGGACCCAAACAAGCCTTGAATCTTAAGCTAATTAATCAAACCCAAGCCTAATATGAACTAAGCCTATTAGGAAAAAAAAACAAGAGATAAAACCCATAAGAATAAATGATCTTTGTTTTTGTGAGAGAAGAAGAAGAAAATAAAATAAAATAAATCTAAAACAAGGCCTTATATAGAGCCTTGTTGTCACCACTATTGTCCTTAAAAACAAGAAAAACTTGCCGCCTCTTACTTTCTTATTTTGGAGGAGAAGTTGCTACCATTTTGTTTCCTCTTCAAGCATGAACTCCTTTAGATAGCCTTATATAATCTTCATTTTGAATAAAAAAAATCCTATAAAATAAAGAAAAGAACAACAAAAGAATCTCAAGCCTTTTTGACGCCACATTCATTCAATAATGGATATGGAATCTTTGCAAACTATGAATAACAATTGCTATCATAAATATCTTATTATTTGACATGGAATCTGTAATTTTTTGAAAATAAAAAGGAATGAGAAAAGGCAACAAAGCCCTTGGAGGCTTAAAGAGAGGGTATAAATGATTGAAGGGTAGTGTGGTAATTGATCAATAGTTGATAAATATAAATAAGAGGAGAAAAAAAAAGAGGGATCTGATTTTGAGAGAAAGAGAGCTACGGGAGAGAAAGGGAAAGAGGAAGAAGAAGAAAAGAAAGGAGAGAAGGAAAGGAAGGAGAAGAGAAGTAGAGGAAATAAGTTTAAAAGGTAAGCTTTATGGTTTGAAGTGTATAATATATTAAATTTTGATTTTGATTCATTTTAGAGTTTTGAAGATTGTGTTTTGAGTTTATTGATGAATTAATTTGAAGGTTAGGGGTTGATTGTTGTGGGTATTTGATTATTTGGTTGATTTTGAGAGATTGAATTGAAGGATGATGATTTTGAGTTATGATTTTGTTTGAATGGTGAAATTATGTTAGAAATCAGGAGATAACAGTAGATGATCTGTTGAAATTCTGGGTTTGAGGTTAAAGATGGCAAAAATTCAATTTGGTCCCTCAATTTGCAAAAATTGCAGTTTAGTCCCTGAACTTTGAAAATTTACAGATTGGTCCCTGGGACATAAATTGAGGTTCTGAATAGATCTGAGGATGTTTTAAAGGCAAAATTCCAGCATAATTAGCAATATATGATATTTTCAGTTTGGTCCTCCAATTTGACAAATTATGATTTGACCCCTAAAATTTTGATAAAATCACATTTTGGACCTTGGGGCATAATTCAAGATTCTGGACAAAGATAAGGATGAATAGTGGATAAATTTCAGTATGGTTATATGTTTACAATTTGGTCCTCAAATTTTGGGAAAATTACGTTTTGGTCCCTGTTTTGGAAAATTGTCGTTTTAGTCCATAAACTTAGGAGATTAAGCCCGGTTTTATTTTATGCTTTGGGATCTTTTGTTTGATTTTTTTTTGAGTAAATTTCATATATTTATTGTAGGTTCTCCTAACGATCCTTAATAGGATTTTCGGGTCTTTCGTCTGACATTCTTTTAGTTCAATATTTTCCGGGTGAGTGGAATAATCTTTAATATGCATATAATATAAATAAATATGTATGTTGATTATACAATGAGTACTACTAGTAAATTTCTTGAATATTTATATATGTTGCTTTATTTTCCGAGTACTCATTTATTCTTGAATTTGCACTCGCAATCTGTCAAAGTAAATTCTATTTGATATGATATACGTTTCTTTGATGATTCTGTGAATATCTATTATGCCTTGATATGGGACTTGTCAGTAACTCCATGCTAACGGAGAGTAGTTAGCCTGTGTGCACATAGTATTCTGTATACCTAGCTGGTGAGAGAAGCATCAGCCTGTGGCGACTGATCATCCCACAGTGGTCACCGACGGGTGTCATCTGGTCACCTTCGGGTGTCATCTGATCTCTGACATGTATTCCACTACTTTATGAAACTATGTTTAGTATGTATATGTATATGTATATCAAGATAAATCATCTTGCAAATTATTAATATTGGAAATATCTGAAATGTATATTAAATGTTATTCCCTCACTGAGTTGGTTGAACTCACCTCTCATTCTTAATATTATTTCAGGTTCTTAGTTTCTGATAGCAGTTGGACTTTGTTGAGTGTTTCCACTTCTTCAGTTTTGGTCGGTATGCCTTGCTTGTTTTGCGAGGCTTTCCTTTTAGTTTTGATTTGATGTCTTAGATGCTCCACTATTATCTTGGTTTGATTAAATTTGGATTTTGACAATGTAATGAGTATTATGAATTATTGTTTTTATTTTAATTACCGATAAGAAGTTTTGAACTATCATTTGGTTTTGTCAGTTTTAAATAATATGATATTTCTGAATATTATGAGCCGCTGCGTATTTTTGAATAAATTGTTCTTTTGATATGTCCGTTCTGAGGCTTAGCGTAGGCGGGATGTCCTTTCGACACTGCTCCTGCGTTGCCGGTCACGGACCCGGGATTCGGGTCGTGACAGAATCCTTGTAGAATAGGTAAGTCAATAACTGCCACACATGCTTTCAAGAGCATTAAGAAATCCTTATATTGAATGGAATCTATAATGTACAAAGAAACAATATTTCTATAATTTTTGCACATTCCTGACAGATTTCAGTCCTGATCTCAAACATGTCGTTATCTCCTATCCAGATGAATTAGCAGACCTACTATCACTAGAAATGTATGAGTGTTTAATTTCCAGCTTAATATAAACTTGGTAGAATTTCTTATGTAGCTTTAGATATAGTCCAAACAGTAGATAAACGTCCAAATAGACAAATTTGACAAGATTCATCCAGTAACTTTGATCCTATGAAATAATCTATTAAAATCCAAATCTAACCTTACTTAGATCGTATCATTCACTCTCTCATCAAGATGATTCATCCTTAAATCATGAATAGTTATAATGAAAAATTATTTATCCTCTTATTGAAGCATTTGAAGTTCTTTTCTTACTCGCTCTTGCCTTTTCAACAACACTGTATGAGAATAATAGCTGATAATAATTTCAAATATGCACGTTTTACTAACCACTTCCATACATATTTTTGCATGGTAACCATATCCTTACATTGTCGTATTACCATTTTAACTTCACTTTTATTTTTCAATCTCAATTGGTCTCTATAAACCTGTCTAGGTAACAATAATACAAATGTGTGTCTCCTTTCATCCTTTCCATGAGAAGACCTATTTTTAAACCTATCATGTTTGGTTTCTTATCAAATTGCTAAGGTTTCCCCAATAAGATGTAACTTGCATGCATTGGAACTACATCACATAAAACCTTATCAATATACTTTCCAATAAAAAATAGAACCAAGACCTGTTTAATTACTTTTACCTCACCACAATCATTCAACAATTGCAACCTATAAGGTCTAATATGCTTAATCATACACAAGTTCAGTTTACTAACAAGGATAGTACTAGCTATATTAACGCAACGTTCACTATCCATAATCAAACTACACACCTTGTTTTGTATAATGGAACACGTATGGAAAATGTTCTCCCTCTGGTTGAAAGTTCCACTTAGGCCAAAACTAACATTCTTTTAGCTCTGATTATGCCCAAACAAATCTCCATTTTCCACGAATGCAAAGTTATAGTCCTTATCATTTAATTTTGTGTTTTCATCCATAAAATCAACAAAGTTAGTTTTAACATTTCATACAGCCTTTTGAATAGGGTTTCCTCTTCGATCAACCCTTATCCTCAATCCAACCATCCTACTATGTTGTTGTCTCATTGAAGCCATCTTATTTTTCAGATCCTTCATCACCTTAGTCAGAAGCTCAAGTTGTTGGGTGAAAGCTTACATTTGAAAGGTGTTTTTTGCTTTTGGTGGCAGACTCAAGATTTTCAGAAATCTTTAACTCTATAAACATTTATTAGTAGCAATAAAAATATATTATCACAATTTTTTTTCCCAAATAATTCAAGGCTTTTCACTCAATTGTTCTTAAGCCTTTTACCTCTTGGCTCATCTTCATGTGGTTATTTTGGAGCTGAAAATCAGTACACCAAAGTCAATGGTTATCGTAACATAATCCAAATATATATAAAGTAACTTAAGAATAAATAAGATATTGAGAATAAGCAAAACAAAACTATGATTATTATTTAACGAGTAGCAAAGCAAATTCGTACAAAATATGGAAGATATGAATACTTGAAATAAACAAAAGCAAAAATTAATGAAAACACTTATTTGACTCAAATAAGAAATAACCCAAATATAACATAAATAAGTCATTGACTCACGTCACACAAATGACTTTCTTGCAACAAACACCTCTGATGCTGCTGCTAATGACATTCCCCCACTTGTTTCTCATGTGACCATAAATGTCACAAAACTCTTAAAAGACAACTATCATGTCTGGAAAGCTCAATTAATTCCTTTCTTTCATGGTCAAGGTATCTTTGGATATCTTGATGGAACCATTCCCATTCCACTTAAAGAAATTTCCATGGCTGCAACCTCTTCTATCATCTCCAAACCTCTCTATGAACATTGGCAGCGACAAGATGCCATCATAGTTGTTATTCTCTTCTCTACAACTTCAAAAAACGTTCTTATCCAAGTGGTCTCTCACACCACCTTTGCTGCAATTTGGTGTGTTCTAGCCAAATCCTTCTCTTCTCAATCACGTGCTCAAGTTATTCAACTTCACACTAAACTTGTAAACACTTGTAAAGGTGCATAATCCGCCCATGATTTCTTTATGCAGATCAAACGCATGACTGATGAGCTTGCTGTCGCCGGTCATACTCTTTATTATGATGAAATCATCTCCTATCTACTATCAGGTTTTGGCTATGATTATGACTCCTTTGTTACTACCATCACAGCACGCACAAATATTGTAACTTTAGAGGAAGTATATGCTCTCTTACTCACCATAGAGTCACGTCTGCAACATCACAATTCACCCATTATCCAGCCTACTGTCCATATGGCTACTCGTCAATACTCTTCTTCTTCCTATAGAGAGCGAAATACATACAGAGGTAGAGGTCGAAATTACAGAGATGTCCCTTTCTCTAGTGGTTCTAATGGCAGGAACACTTATCAACATCCTGAGCATCATCTCACTATCTATCCAGACCAAGGTTGTCAATTATGTTTCGGTAAGTGTTTTATTTTTTCAATTGGAATGGAATGTTTCAGTTTCGGAGTGTTTCGGCGTGCCGTTTCAGGGTTGTACTTTATATATATATATATATATATATATATTCAACAAATATAATTCAAATTCAAGATAAATTATGCAATACAAAACAAATATAATTTCAAAATTTAAAATATTTCTAAAGTTAGGTCAATGTTATCAAGTGGCTAATGGAATCTGAAGCATCTCTTGTTTTGCTCAAATTCCTACAAAGTATAAACATGAAAAAAAACAACATGAATATGAACCATATAATTAGTGATAAATCTAATTTTAAAAAATTAATATTCTTGTTAATGAAAATAGTAATAATAATTTTCAACATTATTATTAATATCATTGCTATTGAAAATAGTAATGAAAAAGAGCTTTTTATAATCGGGTAGTTTAATTAATGAAATTGAATAAAGTTCAATTTGATTCATTGGCTTTTCAAGAGCGGAACGAAACATGTGGAATGAAACCGGAACGTTTCGGGCGGAATTTAGCTGAAAAATCCGGAACGGACCGAGATTTAAAATGAGATGAAATTTGTTCCGTTTTTTGAATTGGTATGGAATGTTTGGGCCATTCCGGATGGAACGAAACGAAATTGACAACTTTGGTCCAGACACATCGTCCATAAACATTCCATTTCCAAATACTGTTTCTTCCTTGTCACTAACACTTACAGGTACCAGTGAACTTCCATCATCACCACACATTGATGCTCCTCTGCCAGTATCATCTCCAACTCTGGAGCCACCACCTCATTTCCCAATCGATACAGCCCTTGCCTTTCCTCCCAGACCACTTCCACATCCCACAGACACAATACCAGCTCTTTCAAATAATCACCCGATGGTTATAAGATCAAAAAATCACATTTCCAAACAAAAAAAAAACACCTGATAGACAAACCTTGTATCCACTGCCTCACGCACTGCAAGCTTCGGCCTCTCTCCCTTACAAAGAACCTACCTCATTTACTGAAACCTCTAAATCTTGTCAATGATGATCTGCAGTGAATGCTGAATTTGATGCCTTGCTCTACAATCAAACCTGGGAACTAGTCCCTCCATCTCGCCATGTTAATGTCATTGGCTATCGCTGGATTTTCAAGATTAAAAGGAAAGCTGATGGCTCTAGTGAAAGATGTAAGGCCCGGTTGATTGCTAAAGGATTTCATCAGCAGCTAGGGGTGGACTTCAATGAAACCTACAGTCCGGTTGTGAAACCTGCAACTGTCTAGCTGGTTCTATCCATTATAGTCTGCAACAATTGGAAAGTTCGTCAGTTGGATGTCCAAAATGCATTTCTTCACGGCAATCTATTAGAAGAGGTTTACATAGATCAACCTCCAGGCTTTAAACATCCTCAGTTTCCTGACCATCTCTGTAAGCTCAAACGCTCTTTATATGGCCTTAATCAGGCACCTCGCTAGTGGTTTTCGCACTTTGCTATTGTGTTGATGTAGTTTGGTTTTGTTAGTAGCAAGGCAAACTTATCACTCTTTGTCCACACCGACACCACTAGCATCATCTACATCCTCATTTATGTTGATGATATTATCATTATTGGCTCTAATGATGTCATTGTCAAAGATATTATTAAGTGCATGCACAAAGAATTTGCTATCATTGACCTTGGTTCTTTCAGTTTTTTCTTAGGTATTGAAGCAATACGTGATGCTATAGGTCTCTACCTAACTCAATATAGTTACATTGCTAATCTGCTCACAAAGTCTAAAATGGATGGTGCCAAGCCGTGTTCCACTCCAATATCCATCTCTGTGACTTTGATAGCAACTGATACCGTAACATTTGATGATCCTACTTTGTACAGAAGCATTGTTAGAGGCCTTCATTATCTCTCATTCACTCGGCCTGATATTGCCTTCGTTGTTCATCATGTTAGCAAATTCATGCATCAACCGAAACAGTTCCACTGGTTATGTGTTAAAAGAATTCTGCATTGTCTCATACACTCCATCTTCTACTGTTTATTGTTGTCTTGCAACAACTTCTTCACATTTCAGGCGTTCTCTAATGCAGATTGGGTAGGGGACACAGATGATCGTCGCTATGTTGTTGCTTACTATGTCTTTCTTGGCTCCAATTTAATTTCCTGGCGTAGCAAACAATAAATTAAATAAAACAAATATACTAACTTTTTTGTTTCTCATGTCAGATGGCATGAGGCCAAACATTTCACTTTAAATGTCACTTACGTCCACGAGCTCTACTAGGATCTGTTGGAAGCACAATAGCCTCACCAGGTATGAGTTATAAATTTATTTTATTTTTTAATTGGGCGTCAATTTTTTAGTTTTGATTTATTTCTAATTTATGCTTTTCATGAATTAATAGGTTATATGGATATCATATATCAATGATTTGATATTATCAGTTGCATCTATATGCTGGGAGGGAGACTTGTGGTTAACCAATTTATTGCACCTACAAGGTCACGTTTCTCGAGATGTCCATATGTTTTGATGCATAACAAGCTTTGATATCCGAAATAGAAACAATTGGTATGAAATTTTTTTATATAACATTTATTAAATATTTTTAATGTTATTATAGATGTTAAGTGCTATTTATTATTTATTGTATTTATTAGATCCATTTATTATTATAGGAGGCTCGGTGAGCAAGATCCATTATCTATAAAGGCGTTGACGTGGCATGTGCCATGACCAATAATACAATTAATTTGTGTCTTGTTTGACTTTAAGAGGTTGAGGAGGCTAAGAGTCTTGAAGAGACCTTAACAGAAAATGAGATTGTTTATCGTGAATAAAAGCCTAAAGCAGGTTTGCCATGAGCGTTCATTGCCCATTTCCAAGTTGAGGTGATTTTGGTGCAGACATAGGGGTGAGCAAAAAAACCGATTGAACCGAGAAAACTAGAAAAACAGTAACCGAAAAAACCAAACCGTGAAAAAAAACCGATTAAAATTTTAAAAAAACCGATCGATTTGGTTTCATAAGCCTGAAACCCAAAAACCAAACCAAAAAACCAAACCGAGCCAAACTGAAAAACCGAGCCAAATCAGAAAAACCGAGCCAAATAGAAAAACCGAGCCAAACCAGTTTGAACCGGTTTTTGTCCTAAAAAACCAAACCGAACCAAAACCAGTCGATTTGAACCAGTTTCGATTTTTTTTTAAAAAAATCAGTTTGGTTATTTTTTTTTTTGATAAAAACCAAACCGAACAAAAAATGATTACCTCTCGACATTATAGGCTTGTCCTCATGTTGCATGAGTTTGAGTGATTTTTAAATGTAGTTAGGTTATATGCTTTATGTTTGAAGAATTATAAATTTAGTTTAAATTTAATAAAGTGTTATGTGAATTTTCATTATGTTTGATTATAAATTGTGAAGTATGTTTGATTTTTTTTAATTGTGAACTATGTTGTGAAGTTTGTTGGAGATGAACTGGAAATCATGTTTGTGTATTGTGATTGTTAATAGGTTGATTTTTTATGGTTGAGAGTTGCGAGTTCGGAAAAAACTGTTATTTTCTAGAGAGTTATAATCCTCTCATATAACTTACGAGTTGCAAATGTGACATGCAACTCGTGAGTCATGTATGAGATTGTCAACTTGCTAACTGTATTATTTTTTAAAAATATTTTCTTAATTATGGTATTTTTTTTATTTATGTTAGTGTCCGAAGACAATCTAACTAGTAGAAATGCTTAAGTGTTTGTTTAGCAATTCAATAAAATTTCTGTTTCAAAATATTTTTTAAATTACTTTTGGCTTTACAAAATATTAAATTAATACTTTTTTATTTTAATTTGTTGATATAAAAATTAAAAAATATTTTTTTTATATATTTTTAATTAAAAATATTTTTGAAAAGATATTATACAGCATTACAAACATAGTAAAGGACTTACCGGAGTAGGAGAACTGGCCAGCAGTTAAGAATTATGATTTAGTTATAAAATATAGTCCCTGTAATTTAATGAAACTAATTGGGTAATCCCTGTAGTATCATAATTAAGTAATAACCCATATACTATACATCATTTAGACAGTGGATCCCAATCCTAATAGATCCAATTAGAAACGATAATTTTTAGTTTGATTCAGTTTTTATAAAAAAATTAATCAAATTAATTTTTTTTTAAAAATCAAAACTAAACTAGAACTGGTTCAAACTGACCGGTTTTGATTCAGTTATTTTAGAACAAAAACCAGTTTAAACTAATTTGACTCGGTTTTTTTTTATTTGGCTTATTTTTTTGGTTTGGTTTAGTTTTTTTAAATTTAGAATTATAAAACCAAAATTAAAATAATTATTTTTTTTTAAATTTTAATTGATATAAATGGTTGGTTTTCATGGTTAATTTTTTTTAATTATTTTGTTTTTAATTTTCTTAATTTAATTGATTTTTCTTGTTTTTTCTCCCCTGGATCCAACTCCCTCCCGCAATTTCACTTCTCCAAACGGAACACCAAATTTTGTTGTTTTGTTTCCCCTAAAACACCATCAGACAAAACCACAACGAAAACCAAAAAAATCCCTCCTTTTCAATTAATCATGCTTTCATGCAATCCATAAATCAAAACCCATCTTTAATTCTCCAAATCCTTTTCAATGGCATCTCCTTCTCTTATGGACACCCTTTTCCAACGCAGTTTAGATGACATCATCAAAGGTGTTCGCCAACAACAAAGTAGTACTGAATCCATTTTCATATCCAAAGTTATTGAAGAAATCCGTCGAGAAATCAAATCCACTGACCTGCAAACCAAATCCACTGCCCTTCAAAAACTCACTTACCTGAATTCAATCCACTTTATTGACATGTCATGGGCATCTTTTCATGCTATTGAATGCATTTCTTCTCCTACTTTCGCTCACAAAAAGATTGGTTATGTAGCGATCTCTCAGTCTTTCAATGAATCCACACCCGTTATTTTGTTGATTAGTAATCAACTAAGGAAGGATCTCAAGAGTAGCAATGAGTTTGAGGTGAGTTTAGCTCTTGATTGCTTATCTAGAATTGGAACTGTTGATTTATGTAGAGACCTTACGTCTGAGGTTTTCACTTTGATGTCTAGTTCTAAAGTTTTTGTTAGAAAGAAAGGTATAGGTGTTGTTTAAGGCTTTTTGAGAAATACCCAGATGCAGTTAGGGTGTGTTTAAGAAACTTGTTGAGAGTTTAGAGGGTAGTGATTCGCAAATTGTGTCTGCAGTTGTTGGTGTGTTTTGTGAGCTTGCTTCCAAGGACCCCAGATCGTATCTCCCATTGGCACCTGAGTTTTATAGGATTTTGGTTGATTCGAAGAATAATTGGGTGTTGATTAAGGTGTTAAAGATTTTTGCTAAGTTGGCTCCTTTAGAGCCTAGGTTGGCTAAAAGGATGGTTGAACCAATTTGTGATCATATGAGAAAGACCGGGGCGAAGTCTTGGTGTTTGAGTGTATTAGGACTGTAGTCACTAGCTTCACTGAGTATGAATCCGCGATGAAGCTTGCAGCTGCAAAAATTCGTGAGTTTTGATGGAGGATGATCCAATCTTAAGTATCTTGGACTGCATGCCGTATCTATTATGGCGCCAAAGCATTTGTGGGGCAGTTTTGGAGAATAAGGATGTGGTGATCCAGTCTTTGAGTGATGAAGATCCTAATATTAAACTCGAGTCTTTGCGTCTAGTTATGGCAATGGCTTCAGAGAGCAATTTAGTGGAAACTTGCAGGGTTTTGGTTAATTATGCACTCAAATCTGACCCTGAGTTCTGCAATGAAATTCTTGGTTCAATTTTATCAACATGCTGCCGGAACGTTTATGATGTTATAATTGA
>CM031997.1:4603034-4628172 GCA_018804465.1 Populus tomentosa
GACCCGCGTGATACCGCAGGTCAATTTGTTTTGCATAAAAAATATCAACAAAAATTAAGATTTAAAATTTTTAGGTCTTTCTACAAAGTTATACCCAAGAGTCTTGGGTTTGACTGCAACATCTGACCTAAGAGTAATATTTATAATATTAATAATAACATTAAACTTGCATAACCCAAGTTTAAGTGGGTTTGGCTGCAATATCAGACCCAATAGCATTAGATGTAGGTCTGGTTGTAAGGTCATGTCATAAAAGTGTGATAATTAAATATATTAATTAAAAAGAAAAAAAACAAAGAAAAAAAAACCAACAAAATAAAAAAAACTAATGAGAAAAAAGAAAAAAATCTGAATCAATTGGGTTAACTCACCAAATCAAGTTAACCCGTCAAACCTGGGATTCGTGTCATGAAAGTGTGATAACTAAATAGAAAAAAGATTTAATATTAATGAACTAAATTTTTTAAAAAAAATTAATTAAAAAGGAGAAAGCAAAGAGAAAAATACCTACAGGAAGGACAAAAACAAATGAAGAAAAAGAAAAAAAAAATCTGAATCAACTAGGTTAAACCATCAAACCTGACATCCGTGTCATGAAAACCTGATAATTAAATAGAAAAAATTTAATATTAAGAAACTATAAACAAAAAAAATAAACTAAAGGCATAAGCTTTTTCACTGTAGATTGCATCGTGCTATTCAAAGAAAAAGGCAAAAAAAAAAAACAAACAAACAAACAAAGGTATACGCCACGAGTTAAATTTTTTTTTCTTGCATAAAAAATATCAAAAAATTCCAAGATGTAAGAGTGTTAGGTCTTTTTGCAAAAATATACCCAAAAGCCTTGGATCTAACAACAACGCTTGACCCAAGAATACTATTTATAATATTAATAATAACATTAAACTTACATGACTTAAGTTTAAGTGAGCTTGGTTGCAACACCGAACCTTAGAGCAATGGATGTGGGTCTGGCTATAAGATCGTGTTATAAAAGTGTGATAATTAAATAGATTGATTAAAAAGAAAAAAAAAAACAAAGAAAAAAAAACCAATAGGAAGAAAAAAACTAATGAAGAAAAAGAAAAAAAATCTGAATTAACTAGGTTAACCCTTCAAACCAGATTAACCCGTCAAACTTAAAATTTGCGTCATGAAAGTTTGATAACTAAATAGAAAAAAAAAATTGACGGGTTTACCCAAAATCAACTAGGTTAACCCGTCACACCAAATTAACTTGTCAAGCCTGGAATACGTGTCATGAAAATCTGATAATTAAATATAAAGAAATTTAACATTAACAAACTAAACTAAATGAAAAAAATTAATTAAAAAAAATCTGGGTTAACTCGTCAAACTAAACTAACCCATCAAACCCAGGATCAAATTAAAAAATTCATTAAAATGAAAAAACAAAAAAATGAGAAAAAAGAAAATTTAGCGTTTAATTTAATTTTTAGTATATAATATAATATAATATAATATAATATAATAATTATTATTATTATATAATAATTATAATAATATGATATATTAAAGATGGGAATGTGAAAGACATGGGAAAGCTACAGTATTTTTCTCATACTTTTTATAACATTACTTAATTATTTTGTTTGGATGTAATTATTTATTTTTTAAAAACAGTTTTGATATATAATTAAATAAAATAAATAAATAGCTTCTAGTAACACAAGAATCTACTTTCATATCTTAGCTTGTTGATTTAATTAGTATTATGACTCTTTTTAATATTTGTTTGTGCATGTAATTATTAATTTGCAAGATTAAAAAAATGCTATCAATTTTTCAATTAACAATTAGTTCTTTTAAAAAAAATGAAAACGCATTGACATCTGCAATGAAGTTCTATTTTACAAGCTTAAGAGTATCGTAATCAATGATGTAATGAGGATATTTTTTATTCCATAAATTTTTCTTCTGCGTTAATCACGCTTAAACAATTACCATCACCTTCAACGTTGTTGCTTGGTTCTTGTGATCGCCGCAACCCTTCATGCATCCATCGTCTTCTTCCTCATAATCATAATCGTGATCTTCTGCCATACACGCACGTATATTCCTTGAAATTTCTAATTTTGACCAGGATGACGAATTTAATTCCAAGTTCGTGTCATCATAATTACAGTTAATAATAGTCTTGAGGGTAACTGAGAAAAGAATCCGTATCTGCAATGATGACGTTGATGGCTGCATGCGAAGCACAGTGTGAAGCCTGACGTTTGGGGACTTACCGGAATATATTTTCTCAACAGTTACGGTGGGTACTTCTGGTGCATTTTTCCAGATAGGGCAGGAGGGTAGATGGTGAGGGACATGCTGATTGCGGCTCTGTTTTCAAACTTTCATTAATTTATTCTTCTTAATTTGATTGGCATTAGGATGTTATGACGAAAGCACTGAGACAATGTCTACTAAGACATTGATAACAAGCGCCCATGGGTTGTGGCCACGTGATGAAAAGGTTTTTTTTTAAATAATTAGATATTTTTTTAAATAATTTTAAAGATATGTACATTTAAAAAATAAATTAATAAATTATAATGGTTACCAAATTCAAGAACTTAAATCTAAAAAGTTAAAAAGAAATAATTTTTTTTATCTACCCTATCAATCCTTTGAATTTATGCTAGAATAATTAGGATTGTTTATGGGCATATTTAGAAATTTAGTTTGGGAGGACCAAATTAGAGAAAAGATTTTAAGGGAGCAAACTTTAAAATTTTCTATTTTTAAAGCTAAAACTCTAATTTATTAAAAAAGAAAGGCTGAAAAAAATAATATTTACAAGGCCCCTGCCTTTGTCAACCCCCTTTAATTCCGTCCTTGATTGTTTGTTAAGGGTGTTGCAAAGCAACTTATACCAACCCTTTCCTTGCTTTCTCCTCGTTTTTATTTATAGTGATGATGGAAGAGTTCAAACCTTAATTTACTCTTATTTAGATTTAAAGTTATTAGATTAGAATCTTTTAAATTTGAATTTAAATTTGTTTAAATTCCTTTTTAAAGTAGAATTCTAAGTTATGAAAAAAAATCATAGAAAAACTTATGAAGACTTTCTATGAAGTCACGGGAGGATAGGATAATCTTGAATATGCTCTTATTGAGACCCGAACAATCTTGAATATGCTCAGAAACTATCTTTTATCTTACTTTCAATTAGATCCTTATAGACAATTTCTTTTAATTCAATAAAATTGTTATTGTTATCAATTTGAATTATCAAATTTATTACAATTAGTATTAGAGTAGTAAATTTATAGCAAAAGAAACAACGATATCACAACTTATTGAAACAGTTGTAGGCATGAAGAGCACTAGAAGCATCAACTACACCAACAAACTCAACAAAAAAAATTGAAAGAACTAATGTAACAACTACAAAACATGTCAGCTAAAGGAACTACCTTAAACTTGAAGGTAAGGTTTTTTAATGGAGTGGAATTGTAATAGTCTTAGCCTTGATTTACTTCTATTTAAATTTAAGGTTATCATATTAAAATATTTTAAATTTTAATTTGTTTAAATTTCTCTTTTATTTAAGTAGAATTCTAGGTTATGGAAAAAATCATGTAAAAAAATTATAAATGGTTTCTATTAAATCATGAGAGGATTGGATAACTTCAGATACACTTAGAAACTATATTTTTATATTTTTTTCATTAGATCTTTCTAGTCAATTTTCTTTAATTCAATAAAATCGTTATTGTTATCCACCTAAATTATAGGTTTCTTAGAGATGAAAACACATTTGAACTCCAACCTATTAGTTGTTGAGATGACCAAGTTGGTCTAAGACACTAGATTAAGTGTGTGTTTAGGATAGAAGTGAGATGAGATGTAGTTGGTTTTTTTTTTTTTATGATATAACTCCTTTAAAGCACAAACTACACCTTACTAAAAATAAAAAATACATGTTTTTTATTATTTTTTTTGTGAATCCCACCATAAAACCTAACCACACCTCTATCCCAAATACACTCTAAGATTCTAGTGGAAAAGGGCAGGGGTTCAAATTCCATTCTCAACATGTTTAATTTATATGTTTTACTATCACAAATATATTTTTTAGCAATATAGTTTTTTCAACTAGCTATTAGTCAATACAACAAGTTTACTTTTATTTCCAATAGTCCTGTTTATGTATGTAGACCAAAATGATTGAATGTGAAATTTAAATAATTAACTTTGTAATAGCAATTTAACTTGTCATATGTTATGAAAAATATTGCTTGTTAACTATGGCTATAAACTTAGATAATATATTTTTAAAAAAATAGAAATTCTGATAAACATATATTATTAAGTTTTTTTTTATTCGATGATAAAGGTTTAAAGAATATAAACGAATCGGCATGTGCTATAATCTAGATTAATTTTTATTTCTAGATTATCTAAAATTTTATTATCTTGGTCACTTTTTAATTCAAATATTGATATATATTGGGAAAAGGACTAAATTATTATAAAATTAGAAGTGAAAGCTAAATTAATCACACTGAAAGTTGAACAATTGAAATATACTTCATCCAAAAAACTTAAAGGCACATCATCCACCACTTCCTGATTCTAGATGTTAATAATTAAAATCATCATAATTAACGTTAAAGTTAAAGGATTACAATTGATTGGATTACATGCACCTTATATTGAGGGACTAAGTTGACAACATATTTGCAGCTGTAAAAAATTAATGTCATGGCCTCCAGGCCCTCTCCACTGTACACCGGAGATATTGCTTCAACGCGGAATGAATGTATCGAATGTAGAATGCATTAGATAGGAGCCCTTGACCCCATGCTAATTCGTGGGTTGATAAAAAAAAAAATTCAATGTAAAAATAAAAAAAGAGAGGAAGTTAAGGTGAAACAAGTGTTTTAAGAAAAAGTTAAAAAAAAATATCTGAGTTATTGATTTGATTGAATTTAAAAAGATTAATTAATTTAAATAATACAAATAAAAAATATAACAAAAAAATAAATAAATAAATAATAATATGAAAAAGATTAAAAAAATAGATCATAATCCATCTGAGTTAACATGTCAAATCTGTAATCTAATTATAATATCGAGGTAACCTCATTAAAAATAAATTGAAAAAAAACTATGAAGCTCTATTATCAAACAACTTAATTTTAAAAGGCAAAACAAGAAAAATATAATAAAAAAAAAAAGCATAGAAAAATATCCGAGTTAACTTAGGTTAACTTGCTAACCCTGCAACCATAGGCATGGGATTAGGATAGCTACATCGAAAGAAAATTGAAAAACAAAAAAAGCATGATGATCAATTCTTAATAAATCAAATGTTGAAGGATGAAATTGAAAAAAATCAATTTAAAAAAAACCCTAAACAAAGATCAAAGTCAACCTGTGTTAACCTTCGAAACCCATGACCCTAAGACTAACCCTATAAAAGGAAAACCCTAAAAATAATGAAGCAAAATTCAAAATCAATAAAATATTATGGGGTGAAATTGAAAAAACAAAATGCAATAAAAATATCCAAAATAAAAGAAATAACTAATAGAATAAGGACTAAATTTGATATAAAAATAACTTGAAATCAAATGTTGGGGGGATGAAATTAAAAACAAAATTCAATTAGAAAAATGATTAAAAAAAATAGCAATCAAAAGAACGGGGATCTAAATCATATAAAAATCAAATGAAATTAAATGATGAGAGGTGAAATTAAAGAAAAAAATCAATTAAAAATAACAATAAAAAAATAGGGATTAAGTTGAATACACAAAACAAATAAAATGACATTTTTCTACTGTGTTAAGGAGAAGAGAGAGAAATGAGAGAAGAGAAGAAAAAAGTCCAGCAGAGCCCAACTATTACATTGCCGTGCATATGGTCACACTACTAAAAAGATGAGGATAAGATGCTTCTAACACCGTTGTGGAAGGCTTCATTCGAAAGTAAAATGATACCTCATGTGCTACCTTAAGAGTGTGAACATTGTCTATTTTACTAGCGTATGTTACAAGCGTCATCTATTTTTTATTTTTAAATGATATTTATATTTATCAAAAGAGTAAATCAGCCCAAGTTAACTTGTTAATTATAATTTTAAAAAAATTGTTTTAAAAGATGAAAAAGCCCATGAATAATAGTTTAAAATTTTTTACTTTTAGCCTATATATTATGTATTTAAAATATAAAAAGGCTGAATTTTCCCTAATCAATCTTTAAAAAAATCTTGCTTTTAAGTGTAATGAAATTTTTATAATGTGTATTTAAATTGTAAAAGACTAAATTATGCCAGATTAATATCATAATAACTAATGGAGTTTATAGAATTGATTTTTTTATTTTAAAGGGAAAATAATAATTACTCTGTGAATTGTGATTGGTGTCTAATGATAATGGATTCTTCATTGCTTTCACTTTATTTTTTTTAATTGTTATAAGACATTACATGTCGATCCATTGACCTGTTAATTTGGAGTTTGGTTGGATTGAGTCAATAAAAAAAACTTTATATTTGTTTTTTTATTAAAATAATATTATTTTAAATTTTTTTATTTTTTAAATAAATTAATTTAGATTAATCTACAGGATCCACTATTGCATCTTCAACTGAAATGACCCTATGGTTAAATCTTATAAATATAGTAGAATGATGACGTTACTAGGTAGGTTCAGACACATGATCTATAGACTATACTAATAAATACATGACATGTAAACAAAATCATTTGAACTGCTTACGTCATTAAGTGAAGATCACTATATTTTGTGTATGTGTCTTGTATTTATTGGTATAGTTTTTGGATGATGTGATAGATTGAATTTACCTAATAATTTCTCCACAAGTAGGTGGATGGAAATCTAATTATATCTTGTTGCTTGAAAATAACATGGATGTCGGCAGAGGCTTTTAGTTTTGAAAAAGAAAAGAAAGAAAGAAAGAAATTGAAATCAAGGACTAATTGCAAATAAATGCTAAGATATAGGGACTAAATTGAATTATTTGAAAAGTAAAGGAACTTAAAATTAAAAAAATGCCAGGAAAGGCTGTTGCTCTCCCCTGTCTCAACGAGAATCCGCAACTGAATCTATATCAAGTCAAACACTTATAAAACATTTTATTAAAATACTCTTTAATTGAATACTTTTCAGCATTAGGAGAGGAAGTAGATATAACAACTACATTGAAAAGTTTTCTTGACCGGGGGGGAACCTAGGTAGCAGAAAGTGGGCACTGGCCTCCCTTGAAATTTTTTACACTTCAGTTTTAGTCCCTGTACTTTAAACTTTTTTCATATAGTTCCAAATAAAAATGTACTTCTGGCCCCTCCCATAATTTTTTATTTAAACTTGAATGCATCTAATTGTTTTTCCGCCATTAGAATTCAATGGTTACCATATCCATTAAACCCTTGGGATTGATGGATGTAATTTTCTTTATATCAAAGAGAAAATGACTCGAGGATATTGGAAACGCACAACTCCTACACGAGTCAAATATAGCTGCAAAGACAGACAGGTGTAGAAGACTTTTCTACTGCTACTTTCTCTTTTTTCTTTCTTTTTTTATTATTTATTTTTTTATAATAGATGTTCGGGTTCAACAGGAACCACATGGGAAAAGGCACTGTTACGCTGCAAAGCAGACAGCCAATGGAAAGCAGCCAAGAAAAAATGTCCTTGTTCTGGGATTCCAAGCAAAGGCTCAAAATGCCGCCTCATTTGGCACACTCCAATGGCAACACGTTTTAATGTCACATTCTTTAATGATAAAAAAATATCTTGTTTGGTCAAGCACGTTTCATGTCACTCTAGCATTTATTATAGAACCATGGATCACAGCTCATCCAACAATTCAAGGGCCCATTACCTCTACAAATTCCAATCATTTCGTTTTCTATAATTTGATTCACTATTTTAGTTTCCACTCTTAATTTTGTTTGTTGGTCTCTTGTAGGGTTTATTAGTCAAGGAGATCCTTTGAGTAATTAACTTGAATTCTCTAACTTGTTAATTTATTGGATATTAATCTTTATCTCAATTGATTGATGTAGAGTTAGTACACTATTCATGCATTATATTTTATCTTTTATTTTTACTTTGAAAATAAGATAGTTTTTATATCGTGATATAGTTATTTTTTTCAAGATTATATGAGATTATTTTTTAAATTTAATTTTATTTTTTAACTATTATTTATTTTATTTTGAATAATTTTGTTGATTGATTTTTTTTTCAATTCCACTCCTAGACATTTATTTTTATTTATTTTTTATGTCAAATTTGATCATAATTCTTTTAATTGCTATTTTTTAATCATGTTCTTAATATATTTGTTTTTTATAATTCTATCCTTAAACATTTAATTCAATTAATTTTTATGTCAAATTTAGTTCTAATTCTTTTAATTTTTATTTTTTTTGTTTTGCATTGTTTTTTTTTTTCCCTCAATTTCATCCCTCAATATTTATTTGATTAAAAATCTTACTTCTTTGTTTTTTAGGATTTGACTTTAATAGAGTCACCTTAGTCTATGGCCCGAGAAAAAGATTAAAGGATTAACTCAAATCGACTTTAATAGGGTTTGACTTTCATATTGTCTTAAAGCATTTTTTTTAATATTTTTTGGTGATATTTTCTTCGTTTTTTTATTTTTATAGGATCATCCTAATTTTATGTTCTAGGTTATGTGTTTGATTTGTTAACTAAGATGATTGTCGAGTTCACTCGAGACCTTTTTTGTTTTCCTTTTTTCTTGCTTTGACAACTTTTTCAAATTTATATTTTCAAATTGGTTTATAATAAGTTTCTTGATAGGGTCCGAATTCAAGGTTGCATAGATTGCGAGTTTTATAAAATTTGATCATGTTTAAGATATTTGTCTGGGTTTGCTTTGTTTTTACAAATAATTTTAATTTCATCGCTATGATTGTTTTTAATATTTAAAATTTGATCCTTATTTTTTTAATTGATATTTATTTTATTTGGGATTATTTTTTACTTTTTTCATTAAATTACATCTTTCTTGTGTTGCTTTTGCAAGTTATTTTTAATATTTTTGTACCGATCTCATCTTTTGAAATTAAATTAATTGAAAATTATACTTCTTGATTGAATCAAAGTTAGCAATTTCGTGGGATGCAGCTTTTAGAGAATAAATCAGGTTTAAGAGGTTTACCTTGTTTTTTTTTCTTTTTCTTTTTTTCTAAATTGATGTTGTTTTATCTTTTTTATCCTTTTTTTCACCTTTTTTTTGTTTTTTTTGTTTATATATAATTCTCTTTTCTTCTTTTTTTAACTTGTATTTGTTTGGTTCTATTGGGTTAGCTCTCAATAATATTTTTTTATTTCATCCCTACCATTTTTTAATCTATAAATAATCTTTCATGTTACAAATAATTTTCAATTTCACCATTTATGATTTTTTTTAATCTTTCAAGTTTAGTCCTAATTCTTTTAATTGTAATTTTTTTGTTTGTGACATGTTTTTTAGATTTCATCCTCATTGATTTTTTTCCTGTCAAATTTTAGCCCCATTCTTTTTTATTGTTCTTTTTTTTTTGCAAGTCTTTTTATTAATAGTTTTTCAATGATTTCACCCTTCAAAATTAAATTGGATGACATTTAAGTTTTTTTATTGAACTCGGGTCTATTATTTAACAAGTATCAAGTTTTTTAGATTGGATTAGGTTTAGAAGGTTCTCCTAGATTTGCTTGATTTCCCTTCTTTTGTTAATTGAAGTTTGACTTCTTTTTTTCCCTGGTTTTTCTTTAGTTAGGTTAGTATTGAGTTGTTTGATAATTCGAATAGCCTTAGGTGTCATTTTTTTTTCATCATTTTTTTCAGTGCATTTATTGTTAATTTTTTTTAAAATATTTAAATTGCAATATTTAACAAAAAACTTATTTAGTTGGCGGCAATGCGCATGCAACATATCCATTAGTATCTATTGCTACTAATATAGACTCGTCGACTTATTTTTTTTATTATTGTCATTAGGGGTGCGATAATGGATAAAAAAGAAGATCAAATAATATAATAAAATATCACATAAATGATGAGAAATAATAAATATAGATTATCTTCCATAAAATAGAGATTCAAGAAAATTTAAAAAATGGTCGAAAAAGATTCTACACAATCAAGATAATAATAAAATAATAATTAATAGTTGACCATAAAATTCCCAAATTAGAGACCATTATTAGTCAAAAGGGAATGAATATAAAAATATATATATATTATTTTTCTTTTTGACATGAAACTGAATACTATAAATTAAAGATTATGGTGCACATAAAAACAGATAAGAAAATCCTAAAGAAAGCACACTTTAGCCAAGAGCACTAAAAGAAGAAAAAGAAGAAGAAAAAAACATGATAAAAAAAATAGATTTGTTTCTTTTCTTGTGTGCCTCAATTACTGATTGTCTTCCTTTTTTTTTCTTTCCCTTTCCATGTCATAATTCGACAATAAGGCAACTTCTCTCCTCCCTATTTCATATAACCACTAACCACCATATTAACTACAAATACAAACTCAAACTAGCCGTCTTTTTTCTCCGATCAAAGAAAGCCACCACTTCATCTTCCTCCCACTCTCTTCATTGATTGACTAAACCTAGCAGCCCTTTTATCTCCTCCATGCTGCCACCATAAACACTAATCATCATAACATCTCTTCGACATCATGACCAACCCAACTAAAAAACCATCCAAAACCACCAAACCAATAAAAAGAGAGAAATAGAGAAACAAAGTTAAAACCTTCCCTGCCTTGATTTCTCTCCTTAGGTGATGATAGACTTCGTTGTCAAAATAGTAAGGAAAAAGAGAATAAGGCACATCTTATATAACCAGCCACACACTCCTATCTTTATCAATGTATAAATCAACGTGTTATAGCCACCTTCACTCATGAGCGCATGTAATCCATCCATTTCCACTGTTCAAGCCATTTTCTAGTAGGCTTTAGGAGTAAAAATGACTTTCCTCTATCTATTTTAACATTATAATGTATTATTCTTTTTTAGACCATAACCCAATTAACTATAATCATCCTGTGATCCAATACTAATTTCTCAAAAGTGAGATTAGGCTATATAGTGTTGCCCCAATCCAAAATCACTACTTTAGATTTATATATTCCATTGCCTTTAATAAGAAGTTCTCATATATCTATTTAAGTAAACTTTTAACATGAAAGCACAAAAGGTGTTGTTAATAAAAAAAAAAAAATAAATAAACATGAAGCATTTTAGGTATATCTTATTTATTTATGGTATAACCAGCTCCTTATCAAGCATATCTATGAGACCATTTAGGATTCTCAGTTATCATAAAACTAAATGGTAGCTTTTTTTTTTCTTTTTCTCTTTTTTTTTTTTTTCTAATTTAACCTTTATTAATCCTAATTATCTCATTGAGATGTCCTTTTAATGATAAAAACATCGAATTAATTCTAGGTTAGAAACTTATTTTATGTAGGATATATAGGGATGTCATCCTTTTCTATTACATAATTAGTTCCTTACTTAGAATCTTTAAAGATCAATTAGGATTGCTTGGTGGTAACTTTTTCTTTTTCTTTTTTTGTATTTTTACCCCTTGTGAATCCTAATTAGCTCATCAAGATCCCTATATCATTCTTTTTTTTACAAGCTCTTCTCATATGGTTATAAATCTACAAAATCATTTGAATAAAATGATGATGACATGTGTGTGTGATCTTTTTAATATAAAGATATAGTTGTAGTTTTTGAAAAACATATTAGGAACATGAGAAATCATCTTTAAATAATTTTTATTACTAATTATTAACATTAGGGTGGGGCTATCCCTATCACACTTTTTAGTCTACTACTTTTCTTACACCAAGTGCTTTGCACATGTATTATTTAATTATATATTTAAAAATTTCACTATATCTATATTCATATGATAAATAATTATGCAATCAATAATTAACTAATCAGTTGATTCATCTTTGATCTTTTGATCAATTATGCTACATATTAACCTTTCTTCCCTTCTAATTATGAGACACTACAATTGAAAATTGAATCCTAAGTGGAATCAAATTGCAGCCTCATAAAACTATATGGATCAAGATTTTAAATCTTAATCTATCCAAGTACCACCATGCAAGAACAAGAATAGTTAAAGAATAACGTGAATTGAAAAAAAAATGTTAAATACAACAAGAAAGTAAAATGAATACTTATAAAAGAAAGTAAACAAAAGTTGTAAATAAAGACAGCACTAGAAAAAAATATAGATTGAAAAACTTATAGAAAGAAATTGCATATGTAGGGTTGAACATCTTTCCTAGTAATTGGATGGCCCTTTTTATATTGATACAATATTTGGATTCCATCTAAACATCTAATTCTAATAATATATACGTAACCTATCATATAAAAAGGTATATTGAATCATAATACAAAATGAACTTTTCTTTTGCTAAAAATTATTTGAATCCTAACTATGTTATACCACTTGGTTAGTTTAACCTATCAAGGGCTCCCACTCTAAGTATGATTAAACCTTTTGGCCATTCATGTGAATTTAAACTCCTTCAATTTATCTTTTTCTTTTGGTCTATCAAGACTCTTGATCATCTTATTGATTATTTTCTAGTAATCTTCGTCAATCAAAACTCTCCAAACTTGGTCGATTCTACTATTCACGATTAATTTCATTCTTTCTTGTACTTTTTTGCTAATGTAGTCACTATATAAATGTTTGTTTTTGGTGTAAATATTGTCCCATATATTCTTTTATTTCTTTGAATGAATGAATATTCTTCTTCTTCATTCATGTATTTGAAATCAATAAAATTGGTCATTAATGATGTAATAAATGACCTGTTTGCCAAAAACTATCAACCATACTCTTACTTTTAGCTTACATTTCAACCAATTAAATTATTTTAAATAAGTATGCTCTAGTTATTTTGGACACAACATTTAGAATTTGGCTAACTATAATGTTAGATTGTAGTTCTATTAATTGTTTAATGAAATCTAATTCTCCATATCTTTCATAAAATCCCTAAGTCCTCAAGAATAAACTCAATAAGGATTCATTTTATCCACTATAAGTGCCATGAAAATAAATTTTTCCTTTAAAAAAATTAAAGAATTATTTTAAATAAGTATGCTCTAGTTATTTTGGACAACACATTTAGAATTTGGCTAACTATAATGTTAGATTATAGTTCTATTAATTGTTTAATTAAATCTAATCCTTCATCTCTTTCATAGAATCCTTAACTCTTCTAGAATAAACTCCTCAATAAGGATTCATTTTATCCACTATAAGTGTCATAAAAATAAATTTTCCCTTAAAAAGTAACATGTGAATTTTAATGTATGGAATAAATCCATCACAATATTGCCCAATATTTCTACTACAAACTACAAAAACTGGTTGAATAAGATGCAATAATACTTTGACGAAGAACGAGAATATCGATAGATTCTTTACTATAGTGTTTACACTATTTTCTTATTACTACACTTTTATTTATATCAATAATAATTGATCAATCACCAATCCTCACGGGGATTATGTCACAATTATCAAAGGCTTTCTTATATCATGACTAATGTTAAGCCATGTCATTGGTTTCTGTATTGTTTTTCCTCATTAAAAAAATAAAAACTAAATTAGAAAATTTTTCTATATTATCTTTGTCCATTTCATGTTATGTTGTTAAGGTCTCTTTTACCAAGAGGTATTTTTTATTCAAAAAGTAGCCATTGCATTTATTATCTTAGAAAAAGGGTATGAATGTCCTTTACTTTTATCAATGACTTTAAATTTCATGATTGATATTAAGTGTTGTTGATCTTCTTTAAACTCCTTATTAGAGTCTAAATAGGCAAAGATCCATTATTTCCTTGTTTATGTAGCTAACTAGGCATGTTTTCTTTATTTATTGGTTGACAACAAGTTTCTAGGTTATAGAAAGATTGATATTTCTTTATTGGAAAGCATCATCTTGGACACCCAATTACCAATTATAGATTGAGCTAGCTGTATATAAAGTTGGTTAACCCATGTAATTGGTCTAAGACTACCTATATAGTTGTAGGGTGGGTGGTACCACATGAGCAATGAGGCCTAAATTAGGCTAAACTTATTATAGTATCTATTAGGTGGACATGTTATATCAAAGATGAGGCTTACTAGTTCCAAGCACTCATATAAAGGTGCTTGTTATTATAAAATGTCCTAGGACTTCTCTTTAGGTGTTTGGATAAACAAAATGCATGATTGACTCTGTTTTGGCTCATTCTGGATTTTATTAAGCTAGTCGATCATAGCCTACATGGTCTTGTTGAGTTTTAAAGGAGGTTCCACTAGTTATTTGAAGTTTAGATAAATTCGTTGTGACAATTTGATCATATCATCAGGCCCTAAAAAGGGATAACCATGAGGCTTGATAAAGCCACTAAAACACCAATGTACACATTGATAATCAGCAGATGCAATGACATTGAAAAAATAGAATGATTATTTACTAATAGAATAATATTTAATATTGTCATACCGATCATGACGTGACAATCTGTTGATCCAACAAATAATTATATGATTAATCATTGACTAATCAATTAATCCATTATCAATGAATTATAATGCTACTTGTTAATAATTTCTTTCTTTCAATAAGAAAAACTATAACTAGGAACTAAATCATGAGTGTAAACATGTAACAAACTCATAAAATTAAACAAAATATAGGGTTCCAAGATTTCAAACCTTAAAAAGTGTATATCTATCCAAAGTAACACCATATAAGAACAATAATAGGTAAAGAAAAACATGAATTAAAAGCAAAAGGGATAAAAAAAAGTCAGAAAGTAAATGAAGACTTGTAAAAAAAAGCAAAATAAAGGAAATACTAGGGGAAAAAAGAGATAAAATGAATAAATTGCCTAAAGAAATTTCATATGTGGGACAAACCATCTTTTTTAGTAGTTGGATGACCCTATATATATCCATATAGTTTTTGATTCTATCTAAGCATCTAATTCTAATCTTATACAAGTAGCCTTTATCATATAAGAAGGTATATTGAATCATAATACAAACTAGACTTTTTATTTGTTGATAATTATGTGAATCATAACTAAGCTATACCATTTAATCAGTTTAAACTATCTACGAATCCCATTCTAAGTAGAATTGAACCTTTTAGTCATCCACTCAAATTCATGCTTATTTTGTTAATTACTTGCTAGTACCTTAGTCCATCAGGATTCTTCAAGCTTGGTTGATTTTATTGTTCATGTTTTTAGCCTTTTCTCTCTTGTTTGGTTGTGTGCAATTCGTATTCTTACCTTTTTGTTATAAGCAAAGATGAAGCTTTTGAAATGTTTAAACATTATAAGAATGAAGTTGAAAATCAACTAAACAAAATGATAAAGGTAATAAAAAGTTATAAAAGTGGAGAATACAAAGCGTCATTTGGTAGATTATATTTTCAAAATGGTATTATCAACCAAACTACTACTTTTCATTCATCATAAAAAAAAATAATGTTATGAAATGTAAGAAACAAATATTAAAAGATATGATTAATACCATGTTTATAAGTTCAAAAGCATCTCAAAACTTGTGGATGAAGGCAATTCTAACTGTCAATTATATACTTAATAAAGTACCCCACAAAAAGTTAGAAAAGACATTATATGTATCGTGGAAATGTAGAAGACCTAAGATAGAAAGGTAGCAATACCTGATTCTAAAAGGTTAAGATAGAACCTAAAATTATGGATTTTGTATTTATCGAATATGCATATAATAATAATGCATATGAAGTTCTTGTACACAAGTTAAGTATTAAGGGTATTCATTCTAATAGTATTATGGAATCAATAAATGATATATTCTTTGAAGATCTGTTTTCATGAAAAAAAGAACGAGAAAAGCATTTACTTAAGAGAACAAATGAGGGCTATCTCAAGTAATCATCATCAATAAGAAGATGATGAAGTTTAGCTTAAAAAGAGTAAAAGGGAAAAAATGAGTAAAAAATTTGGTCATGATTTTTTACATACTTGTTAGAAAATAAACCTTGAATATCCTCCAAGGCAATGTCCTATTCAAAAACTTCCTATTAGAAAAACACAGTCAATAAAGAAATTAAATTTATTATGAATAATAATACATGAAAACTATTGGATCTTCCGCCTAGAAGTAAATCATTAGGCCATAAGTTAATAATCAAAAGAAAGATTAAAGTCGATGGCATTATTGACAAATAAAGTTAGACTTGTTATTAAAGGTTTTAGATAACAAGAAGATATAGACTATTTTTTACACATATTCACTTGTATTAATAATAAATTTCATATAAATATTAATAGTCATTGCAACTATTAACAAGCTTGAAATACATCAAATGGATGTAAAATAACTTTTTTAAAATGGTGTGACATTCATGAAGAGGTTTACATGGAACAACCCGAGTGATTTTTTGTTAATGGGTAAGAAAAGAAAGTCTGTAAGCTTATCTAATCATTATATGGTTTGAAATAAATACCTAAACAATGATATAAAAAATTTGACAAGGTTATATATGTAAATGAGTTTAAAATTAACAAATTTGATAAATATATTTATGTGAAGTACACAAATAAATGTTATATCATTGCATGTCTATATGTTGATGATATGCTTATTTCGGGCAGTAATTATCACATGATCAAGACTACTAAACAATTATTAATGAAACAAGTTTGACATAAAAGACTTAAGCATTGTACATTTCATACTAGGAATAAAAAATTGTCGAACATCTAATTGTTTGGTATTGTCTTGATCTAATTATGCTGAGAAAGTTATTTACAAATTTTTTAAAGGTAACTATAGCATTGTAAAAATATAATAGCATTGTAAAAACACCAATGGACAAAAATGTTCATATAACTAAAAACAAAGACGAAGGAATAGGCTAATTAGAATATTCTCGAATAATTAAAAGCTCGATGTATTCTATACATTGCACAAGACCTGATATTGCTTACTCAATTAACAAACTAAGTACATTTACAAGTAATCAAAGTATGGATCATTGAAATGCAATAAAAATGGTACTCAAATATTTAAGGTACATCATAGATAATGGGCTACACTATACTGGTTACCTAGTGGTACTAGAAGGGAATAGTGATGTTAATTAGATATTCAACATTAAGGATTTGAAATCCACAAGTGGATATATCTTCATATTTGATGGAGTAGTTGTGTCATGAAAATCCTCCAAACAAACATGTATCTCTATAGCCAAAGTTTATTGCTCTTGATAAAGTTAGAGAGAAACCCAAATAGATTCAAAATTTCTTAGAGAATATTCCATGTTGGCCAAAATCAGTACCATTTATTTGTGTCCATTATGATAGTCAGTCAACAATTAATGAAAGGGTACAAAGTAGTATGTATAATGGTAAGTCTAAATATATACATTGTAGATATAATATTATTAAGTATTTGCACTTGAATGATATTTTCATTAACTATGTAAAGTCAATAGAAAATATTATGGATCCATTAATTAAAGGTTTGTCGAGAGAGCTTGTATATTATTCATTGAGGGGAATAAGCTTAAAGCTTTAAAAGATGAAAGAGTATAATGATAGTAACCATACCTAGTTGATTGAAGATCTCAACACGTAGGTTCAAATGAAAAACTAAGTCATATAATAATCTTGGTAGCACTAAAAAATTATTGTTTCATGTTTATTAATATGATAAAATAAGTGTTAGCTGCAACATGACAAATAGTAGTTGAGCTCTTAATGATTTTTTTATTTTGGTATACCAATTAGAGTATAGCATAATACTCTTAATGAAAGATTACATTTATAAGTGAGAAATGTGGTTATTTCCTTAAGAATTTTGATAAAGGCTAAATTCTATAAAGCACTCATGAATCCAAGAGTTGTCCAATGACAAATCAAACACAACAGTGAGAAACAAAGAAAATATCTAGGTAGAGAACTATATGAATACTACTATCATGGTTTACACAAAAAGTTGAATAGCTCAAAACATCACGTTCACTATTTAGCCAAGTAAATTTAATAGTACTTCACTAAAATGATGTTGTTAAAATTATAAGAGGCATTGCAGATATTCTAATTGCATAAGTGATGAGCTATAAAATCTTAAGCATAAAGAATTTATCTTTGACAACAACTATAGTTCATTTCCTTAAAATGTTTCAACAAGCAAGTTTTTTTTTATTATTTTAACTTAAACATTGTTATTTTTATTATTAGTAAGCATATTAGGGCTTTGATCTTATATATATTGTAAGTTTGAATATATGCTTAGTATACAAGTTAGTATTCTTTTATTATGTTTATGTTGAAAGCTTGTTTGTCTTGAATTTTATTTTGAATATTTATAGATTTAAAATTATATGCACTTCAGGCTTAGCTTGAATAATTTTTTTGTTTTGTATGCTCTTGTTACGATAAACTAAATATCCTTACTCGCTTGTTAATTTAATATAATACAATATATTTTAATAACAAAATAAAATACTATTTGATTAAAAAAGCTTTAATTCATATATATGTTTTTAACTTATATGTGATGTATAATTGCCTTTAATAAAGAGTAGAAAACTCTATAATTTTCGCGTACACAATTTTTCAAATGGTAAGACAGAATATATTTGACAATCCGTTCGAACGTGCAGTGGAAACTTCGACTGGATGTTTAAACATGAAGTCGAAGAACAAACTAACTTTGTGCTTCCACTAAAGACACTCAACAACGCACATGGTTTCTTTATTGGCTAAAGGTCTCACATTTATCCAAAATATGGTATATCTGAATGTGCGAAGAGCCTCAATCGTACTAATATAGATCATTTATCCTAGCCTAGTCTACCTTTACACTTTAAACTAGCTAGAAGTGAAGAACTTTGTCTGTCTCTCTCTCCCTTTAATTGTCAAAGAAAGCGCTAGCTCCTAGTCTTCTTTGAAGAGTTTAGATTTAATTTTATTTGAATTAATTAATTATTGGATGGAAAAGCATCTGATTTTAATGAATTGAAATTGTATATCGTTGAGCTTTAATTAAGGTATCAAATTAAATTAAAGGGCACGCTAATTTAAAAAATAAAATGTTGTTAAACTCCCCCTTTCACGCTTGTAATCGTCGCATATACAGAAATGGTGCTCATCACATGCACACGTAATATATTACATAATAATTCATGGTATAAGGACATATTCAATACTTTTGGATATTTTGTTCTAATTGACTAGGAAAGATTAGGAGACTGAGACCCTGTGGTAAATTGTACCGTGAAATATGTTGTTTTTTTTTTTTTCTTACACAAGAACAGTGCAAACAGTTGTTTAATTTGCCAGTAAACGAGTCAAGAGAAATGATTTTCCAATGTTTTCAATTTCTTAATTGAATACATAGACTTTAGACTTTAAGGAAGTTCCAAGGAGGCTCCAACAGTGGCTTTGCTTCTTTTGAAAAGTTGTTTCTCCAAGTACTGTATTCTAGGTGAAGCCTCTTGTGGGCTACGTGTCTATATATATATATATATATATATATATAAAGAACAATGAGGCACTGGTTTATATAACTTGCTCCAAGACTCGAATGCCTCATCTTTTGTTCTTGCAATAATATTATGCTTTTCTGAGCTTGTTTCTCTTACTGCATGAGCGAGGACATCATCATGTCTTCTTTAAAAAAGAGCATGACAGGTTCTAAAGAAGATGGTTCTGAACTTAGGAGGGGGCCATGGACTCTTGAAGAAGACACCCTCCTTGTTCATTATATTGGCCGTCATGGCGAAGGCCGATGGAATTTGCTAGCTAAACGTGCAGGTATAGTTAATCCTTTGTGATCACACATCAGTAATATATAATACTGAGTTTATATTTATAATATATATATTTCTTTTATGATTGATTTTTCTTCTTGATCTATATAGGGTTAAGGAGAACCGGGAAGAGTTGCAGATTGAGATGGCTGAACTATCTAAAACCAGATGTAAAGCGAGGAAATCTTACTCCACAGGAACAACTCTTGATCCTTGACCTCCATTCCAAGTGGGGCAATAAGTATGATTTCTTGATAATGTCTTTTACCATATATCCTTCTGTGCCTTCAACTTGCCATTAGTTTGGATCGATAGATAGGCATTAAAAAGTAGCTAGAGCCAATTAGCCATCACTAGACTGACCCATACCATATGCTTTCTTTCATAATTGATCGAGCAGAAAAGCATGCTGAATAAGTATCCACGTCTGATTCTAATTCCTTACTTCAGTCATTATTTCTCTCCCACTGTTGGTTGGCATTGCTCTGAAAGTTTGTGCTTTTCAGTTGCCCTCCACTTGTAATATTATTTCATTTTCAATAGCTAGATGGCATAGCTGGGTTGTGTTCAATTTGAACACTCAATTGTATTTGTTTCTTGAAAGCAATAGCCATGACGGTGACCAATAGAAGTAGAGATCACAAATGTCGTACTGTAACTTATTTATCCTTCCCATTACAGGTGGTCAAAAATCGCGCAACATTTGCCAGGAAGAACTGACAATGAAATCAAGAACTATTGGAGAACTAGGGTGCAGAAACAAGCAAGGCACCTTAAGATAGATGCCAATAGCACAGCATTTCAGAATATAATCAGGTGGTTTTGGATGCCAAGATTGCTTCAAAAGATGGGAGGATCGTCAACATCTTCATCAGCCATGCCATCCCAAAGACCAGCAGTAGTTTCTCAGACGAACCTCTATTATGCTCCTCAGCTTTCAACGTTTCCGCCAGCACTCCCTCCACTAGTACAGCAGCAAGAAGCTCCTCTTGATATGAGTGTGACAATGCATTGTTTGGAGCCTCATGAACAGACCTCAGACTCAGAGCTTGGCACAAGTTCATGCATTTCTTCGGCAGAATCAATGAATGTCTCACAAATGTCTCAATTATCAGAATACCCTACAAGTCCCTTTCAAGCCATGGGCAACAACAGCAGTGAGTACAGCACCTTGGCGAAGGGTTGCTATTATGTTGACAGCAATTGCTATGACATGGAAGCCATCAACCTAGCAACCATGCCAGTGGCTGGAGAACTTGGGATCTCAGCTGGCGATCGCCACATGGAAGATGGTGATTGGGGTGCATACGATTTCGGAGATACTATGTGGAACATGGATGAATTATGGCAATTTAGGAACTTGCAAGGAAAGGAAAATTAAGGTCTTGTTTTTGGAATAACCCACAAATACTTAGTCACGAAAAGGACAAATTTATATTTCTTGGATTAGTTGTGTAATTGTGTGATAAGCCATTGTTAATTTTTGTACCAAGTTTTAAACAGTAACTGTGGATTTTGGTCCTGTGCAAACATTTATCAATGTCAAGATATTTCATAAAACCTCCTGTCCCTATAGCAATCCTAAACACTAAAACTAATATGTATGATGTTTGTTAAGTGCCTTGTTTCCCTGATCGTGCGTGACACATCAAGTCAAAGAGTAGTGGGATGGTGGAGAAGTTCAGGAATGATTCTCTTTCTCATACAACCTAGAAGATCAAGTGTCGAGTCAATTTGTCTAGTGAGGTGCTCGCTAGCTCTTGTTGAACTTCAATCCATGACGACACTTGTTTCTACCAACTAAAAATAAACGAGGTGAGGTAATTCCAGGAAACAAAATTTCTCACATTTATGCCATTAATTTTAGGATTTTTTTTGTGAAAAAAAAAGTCACCAATCCATAAAAAGTGAACTACACTGATCAAGTTTTAAATTTATTTCTTAAAAATTATCAGTTTGAGTGCTATAAATTTAAGAATTATTAGATATTTATATGATTATTAATTTTAAAATCTCAAGAGATTAAACGAGATATATATAAACTAACTCAAATATTCAAAATTATAAAAAAAGATTAAGCACAAAAGGTTTCGTGGGGACTAATAATAAATCTTATTAGTCTTGGTCATTTCTGGAAACAAAAAAGAGTCGAGACAGCTCATTTTTATGGCTTCAAGCTTATCATCACATGCTCAATTCTTCTTTCACAATCAGCATGGGAATTAATATAGTCGGTTAGCTAATATTGACTGGAAGATGAAAGCAAAATGCCATTTGAAGCCACCTACAATGAATCTGACAAATTCAGGCTCCCATAAATGAATACACTGCAAGAATCCAATTTAATCTACACTGAAGACAGCCTGAATTTTTGATGATTGGAAAAAGATGCCTCCAGAGAAATATTCTTATTAATTAGAATAAGTTGACTGGTCATGGCAGGGAACTCCCCACCATAGAATTTTAAAATCCAATATACTAAAATATTAAACAATGTCTTGGAATTCTACTTTTCTGTTTGCTAACGTATCTGATGACTTCACTGGTGTGAGCTCACAGTGAATTATCTACTAAGCCCCCTGGAATTTTATTTTTTTTAAGTAATTTATTTGGAAAGTGGATTTCTAGTGTTTGGAAATTGACTTGGAAAGTGGTTCATGGAAATTAATTTATCATGTTTGAGTTATGAAAAATGAGTTAAAAAAATTAATTTTTAATGTTTAGTTAAGTGGTGAAAAATGAGTTAAAAATAGAGATAAAATATGATAAATAAAAAATTTTAATTAAAAAAATAATAAAAAAATAAGAATCAAAGTTTATATAAAAAACAAATTAAATTAAATTCTAAAGGATGAAATTGAAATAAAAAAGATTCAAAACAAAATATATTTTAATTAAATGATTGAGGATTCAATTTGATATAATCAATAAATAATAAGATATTTCTAATTTTTCTATAACTTTGAAAAGTATTTTCATAAAAAATAAAAGAAAAATATTTTTGTAGAAATTAAATTAAATTTTTTTTGACTAAAAAATATTTTTTATGAACTAATTTTTTTAATAATAAATAAACCAAAAAAAAAACAAAAAAAAGAAGAAGTGATTCCACTTTCCACTTTCCATGGTACCTAATACTTTTAAAAGAAAAGTTCTCATTTTACAAGTCCTCGTATACAAGGAAACTTACTTATTATTTATTTAAATCAACAACTAATAAAGGATGGTGGATTAAGTTAAGGATTATTTTAATATGATATGAACAAATTTTTTTTCTCAAATTAAATCTATCAAGATAGATCATAATTTATTTAAAGTAAATGTTTATCTAGTCATAACAAACTCACACATGATTATTTCTAATCATTTGTGAGAACTTTCGTGTAAATAATAATTTTTTAAAATTTTTATTGGAATATGTTCTTAGTTAATAAATTAAACAAGGATGTATATTTTTACTCATAAAATAATTTCAGAAAAAAAATTATAAAATTATAGTTTTTATGTGAAATGGTCGATTGGTTATATAAGTGTATTCATCTGGTTAACTGGTTAGCAGTTATCACACTTAAAAAAACATAATATTTTTAAATATTATTATTTTAAAGGGCGATAATTGTCTTATTGCTTAAAAGAATGGCGACAATAAATAAATATTCCGCTTCAGAAACATAACAAGATAAAAATATATTATTTCACCGAATCTTTTTAAATCATCTACTAAAACTTGTAATTTAATTTACTGTAATAATTTTAATTAAAAACAATACAACAACTAATTATTTTGTTCTACACATAACATATAAAAGGACCTCAAATAAGTCACGACTGTTTGATAGTTATCTTCAGAGCAAAGCATACATGGTTTTGAAGGTTTCTTACAGGAACGGAAATATTCCTCCAAGAAACTCAAAATAAAAATTTGAAGATAAAGATCTAACCCTAGCAATTAATTATGAATATATCGAATTAACTTCAAGTTCACCCTCTCTCTCTGTAAACATTAGAAAATCTTAATTTCTTTCTTCTTTCTTCTTCTTCTTCTTCAGCATATCATTTCTGAGAAGAAAGATAGAAAACAATACATCCTTAAATTTGCTCAATATGTAAAGGGAAAAACGAACAATAGCACTGTAACAGCTGATTTTTAAGTGTGGACTGCTCAAAACTGACACCTAGGCGTGGATCTGAAGCAGGTTTATCAAAGTTTCATAAACTCTTGAAAGTTACGTACTTGTAAAAGCACTTGAAAAGGTTGAGCTTCAGCCAATTGCCATGGCGTCAGTCATTGTCTTATGGATGCGTGAAGAGACTGAACTCTCTTCCTTCCCTTTTCTCTCCATCTCTGTCTTTTATAGGTAGAAGCTACCTTCACACAGTTTTACGTTTCCCTGGTTATGCTTTTCCCATGTGGAGTGGGTCCTAAAATCAATCACTTCGAAAGTTGTCACTCATTGAAGAGAGCACGTTTGGTTTTCTTTTTTCTTTTTCTTCTTTTCGTGGTTGTTTTAATTAACTTTAGCATAACTCTACTAATTTTTTAATATTTTAAAGTTAATAACTAAATAAATTTTTAATAATTTTAAAATTTATAATATTCAAATTAATAATTTTTAAAAAATAAATTTAAAATTAAACTAATTAAACTATATCTTTTAAAATTGAACATATTTGATTTTTTTGTTTTAAAAAAATTTAGGTATTCTTATCTAACTGGATGATATTTGTAGTTATATTGTTCTTTCAAAAAAATTAAACTGAAATGATGTTAATTTAATATTTTTTTAAAATATTTTTAAATAAATTTTTAATCTCTTATTAAAATCATAAAAAAAAAATTATCAATACAATATTTTAAAAACAAATGTAAAATAAATAAAATACTTTCAATCATGCTATAAATTCATTTCTGATAAAGTCTTAAGAAATTCTTTACATTGAAAGTGGTGCGTATCATGCATCATAACTTGAGAAAAAAAACCAACCCATTAACTATTAGCTCTTCAAGGACGAAGGACACAACGGTTTTTCCATGGTTGGTTGCTCCATTTTGGGACATGTTCATGTGCATTTTCAACATCTTTTTGACATTTATCAACTGTGGAGGTTTAAGTGATACAGCCAATATGATTTGGCTAAGGGAAGAGAGAGAGAAATTGCAAGAATTTGACCATTTTGATTTCGTTGATGGAAAAGGAATGGCTAAGGGCGCAAAGTTTTGAGTCACTGTTCTGCTTGACACTCGGTGGTGTAGAAAGAAAAGTAAAAAAAAAC
>CM031997.1:4628672-4718757 GCA_018804465.1 Populus tomentosa
AAAAAATATAAAAATACTTTTTATTTGTATGCATATGGTCAAATTCTAGATTTTTTATGCATATCTTATAAAAAAATAAAAATTCCATTCTTATCATACTTTGAAAAATACAAAAAAAAAAAATTAGTTAATGAGTATCATAAGAAGTTTGTGATTATCTACAAAAATTTGGCAAAAGTTTTAAAAATACAATAAAAATCAATTTATTTAATTAATATTTAAGGTATGAATTTTACAATGTAATGCATATTCTTTGTATTAAACTAAATGAATTAACAAGAATACACATTTATTTTATTTATTTGTGAGTTTTAGAATGGTTAGGTTTTAACTTGATAAAATAAGAACTTCTTTACTGAGAAAAACATTTTTAAAACTATAGATAAACCAACGAATAAAAACATGACTTGGAGAAATAAATAATGTAGTTTACCTTAAGTAAGGTATGCTAGGGGTGATTTGTCCTTCCTATACACAATCAATTTCGTTATCCAGACTCTAAAACCAATTAGAGCTTCTAGTTATCAAAATACTAAGCAGAGACTTCAAGCAATAAGAATTCTTTATTCTTTCTACTCATCACCATAAAAATCCTAATCCAAGAAGATGATCGATGTAATGTCGTACATAAGCAACAATCATCCTAAAACAAAATTTTAAGTGAGAATTAAAGTCAAGTGTTGATATCTGATTAAGTTAGAATTAAAGTGCTCATTGATGGGATGAAAAATTACAACACAAAAAGACTTTCATCTTTCAAATTTATGTGGCTTCCGCAATCAATAAGCTAAATTAACAAAAATAAAGGATATGCAAAAATCATTATTCACCCACGCTCCTTGCAATGTGAATTACAATAGTAATCTATAGTTTCTTGCTCTTTTATTTATTTTTGTTTTGTTAATTTTTGTAATAATTGTTTTTCAAAAACTAAAAGGTGTGGAAAAACTTTTGTTCACCTGCACTAATTGCATTGTGGATTACAATAGTAATCCACAATGTCTTTTTTTTTTATTGTTTTTTTTCAAAAAAATTATCTATTTCATCTTTCAATATTAAAGTGATTAAGAATTGAGTTTCTTAATTTATTTATTTTTATTTTTTATTTTTGTAGGGTTAACATAGTTTACAGGTTTGCTGAGTAACCTAGGTTGTCCCAATTTTACAAGTTCGGTAGGGTTTTTTTTTAATTGAATTTGACTTTGTTATCGTCTATTTTTTAATATAGTTAAAAAAATAGTTTTAGAAAAAAAATTCATGTTATTAAACTTTATAAAGTTTTTGGACCTATTCACGAGTTTAGCTAGTTGACTTGATTTGTAGGTCTATTGAGTTTAACCCTTTTTTTAATTAATTTTATTTTTTTATTTCATCCATAGATAATTTGTTAACTAGGAATTTAATTTCATAATTGGTTTTGTTTCGCTTTCTATAAGGTTATCATGATTTAAAAAAATATCTCGATATTCAATTTTGCAATCATCTAATTTTATTCTCATATAGTTAAATAAAAAAAGTATTTAAAAAATTATTATTCTAGTGGTGTCCATAATCTAGTTCATAGATGTGGCATGCTAGCCCGAATTATCCAATTCACAGGTTTGATGTATCCACTGACTGAATATGTTTTTTTTTTTTTTGTTTTTGGTCCTTTAATTTTTTTTAATTGATTTGATTTCAATTTTAGCCTTGAATATTGGATTGGTTGGTAAATAAACTACATGATTTATTTTTGTTTGCTTTTTATAAGATTATTATAGTCTCAAATAAATGTATATTTTAGGGCTGATATTGCTCAGTTTTGCAAGCATTTATTTTTGTCATATAATTAAATAAAAAAAGTTTATGAAAAAAGTTATTAAACCCAATAGAGTTCATGACCCAAATCATAGGGAGACTGAGGTTAATCCAATCTATTGTTGTTTCAATACTTAAAAACAAAAGTTGTTATTTTGAAGTTTTTTAAAAGTTAAGTCATGTTTTTACTAGTTATCCAGGTTATCTCTAGACCCATGAATCAATTATTTTAAGTCAAGTCATTTTTCATGTAGTTTAATTTAAAATTTGAGTCAGATAAAAAGCTGAGTCAAGAGGTTTTAATATTGACTCACTTGGTTAGCTTTAAAAACGTTGTCAAAAACATTTCCGCATACTTAACATTCATTTTTACATTTAAAAGTTTTTTAATCTAACACTAACGTAACGCTATCCAATAAACTAGTTATTACTAGAGTTTAAACCATATAGATTGACAAAATAAATAAATAAATAAAATGCATATTAATAGAAAGTGAAATTTTCATGAAAGGTCAACTACTGTTTGGTTATTATAACCCTAGCTTAGCTGTGCTACAATATTGATAATGGGCTTCCTCACTTATGTAGTTGTTGGCTTGAAATCTTTTACATCTTTGTTTCTCAACATATAAATGGTAAGAGAGATTTGACTTTAGACAAGTTATGGGTGCACAAATAGGGATGTTTCTTAAACCAGCTGAGCTAGGCATGTAGCCAAAAGGGAAGAGGAAAAAGGCTCGTAGGTTCAATATTACCGATGAGCATTCAATAAGCCTATTTATATGACCATTAAGTCAATTCCCAACCTAACTGTATAATACTTGTGAAGCCGACCATGGCAGAGAAATCTGCTTCGCTTTATCATATATAGAAGAATACTTTAAAGCCTGTCTATAGCAGAGAGGAATTGTCTTCAGACGTCTCATTATAGCAAATTCTAGTACTGCATACTAGTTAATTAAGTAATTAATATACAAGGGTCATTTTGGAATCATCATGAAGTTATGTTACCAAAGGGTTATACAAGGGTTAATCTTGTCATGATCCGGATCCCGGGTATATGACTAGCAAAGCTCGAGCGGTGTCATAGAACACCTCACCTACACTAAGTCTCATAACATGTATATTATAAAAATATATATAAGATTCATATAGAATTTCATAATCTTTCAAATATTCTTTAAAACTAATAAAATAAATTATATTTCAAAATACTTATTGCAATAAATAAAATCCAATCACTGAACAAAAATGTAAACTTAAATAAAAACAACGTAATAATAAAGCGTCTAAAACATCGAATCACAAAGAATAAGAAAATTTTTAGGGATGCAAGCAAGACATACCAACAAACATAGTAGAAACTCTCAATCAAAGATCAACCTGCTAACAGAAGCTCTAAACATGAAATATGATTAAAATAGAGGGGTGAGTTCAACTAACTCAGTGAGGAAATAAAATTTAGTATACATTTTAGCTAGTTATAAATATAAGGATTGAAACAGATATATACACACACACGCAAATGTATTAAGCACAATAGCATATTGTAATGGAATACATGTCAGAGATTAAACAACGCTATTATTGGCTTAGATAACAGACAAAACCCTAAGGTTCTGATAACAGTGAGGTTTGCAGCTCAAATCACTATGAAAGGATTAGTCGCCACAAGTTGATGCCTCTCTCTTTAGTTACTGATAATTATGATATCAAGACATAATAGATATCCAGATAATTATCAAAGAAAATAAATGTCATATTAAATAGAATTTAATTTACAGAATACGAGTGTGAAATCAAGAATGGATGAGTGTTCAAAAAGCATAACAACATATAAATAGATATTCAAGAATTAACCAATTGTACTCATCTTATAATCAACATACATATATTATTTTTATTACAAGCATATTAAAGATCATCCTGCTTACCCGGAAAACAAAGCAAAAGACAAACACATGCAGAACCGAAGACTATTGAGGATTAATAGTAGGAACGTCAACAAAACCTATAATGAATACAGAAAACACTTGAAAATGGCTTGAAAAAAATAACATAAAAGATTACAACTCTAAGTTTAGAGATCAAAATATAATTATAAAGCCAAACCAATTTAGTTGATTAATTTCAAACACACCCCAAACTGATCAAACCTAACAAACATGATAACCCCAACTGTTGAGTCAACTAGTTAGCCAAAAAGATCAACCGCTACCATAAGTCAATCAATCGGCTAGTTTAAACAAAACAATTGATTGATTAACTAGCACCTCAAAACATCAATTAAATCTCTTAAATCATTTAAACATAAAATTTTAATAAACACTCTTAAATTTTCTTGAATCCTTCCACCAATAACCTCCTAATAAAAACAATAAGGATGAAGCTGCTTACTTATTTCTTCTACCCTTTTTGAAACTAAAATTTAAGTTCAAACTAGGTAAAGAATAAGGGGAAAGCCACGACAGAAGGAAAGAGAGGAGAAAAGGGGGGGGGAAACCAATTCTTTGGTAACCCTTTTCTTTAAATACCTAGGTTACTTTGATTGGGTTTGGAATGAACATTGAGCTTAGGTTTCATGGGTCAAGAATATGGGTCTTATAAATATCATTTGGCATTCCATTATATTTTATAAAACAAATACACATAGTTCATTTTTTAAAGATAACTAATCAAAATTTTTATGTTTTTAAACCATTTATTTTATTTTTAAATTTTTAAGTTCATATCTTCTGATATTTTCCTACAATTTCGTTAAAATATAATTGAAATTTTGATATTTATTTTTTTTTCTTAAAAAAATACTTTACAACAAGTTTTATTATTCCTTTTTTAAAATTTTTATACTAAAACATTTTTATATTTCTTCAAATTAAAATTTTATTATTGTCCATTTATACTTGTTAATTTCTATAATATTATAAAAACTTTAAGACATTTCATTATACTAATGATCATTAAAATTTTAATTTTTAAAAACAAGATATATAAAGAATTATATTTTTTATTTTATTATAATAATTTCAATTGAATGTAATAAATATTTATAATAATGGTAATATAAAAAAATATATTACAATTATAAACTCTTTTACAATGTAAGATAAATTTGAACATTCAAAAAAAAATTATGAAATGTTTTTTTATAAAACAAAACTAGAAATAAAATATAAAAATTAATTAATTGATATTTTTAAGTATATGAAAAAGGATAATACATATGGCATAACTAAATAGGAATTTGTTTGAAAGATAAATAAAAAAAAGTAAACTTATTGATCTTAAAATTAACAAAAAGACCTAATTTTTCTAACAAAATGATTGTTCATCAAGATCCAGAATATTATTTATTATAATAGTGCAATGACAAACTATTCCTCAGCCATTAAACCTTTGAACTAGTCATTAGAGTAAATATGATCTTTTCACCATAACAAAATTATATTTTACAAATTGTATGGTGCTAGATTGGTCGTTTTATTTTTTTAACGGTAAAGTTATTAATTTAACCCTAAAATAAAATAATATAATACACACTACTTAGGGGCTTTTTTTCCTTTTCAATTATTTTAGAATTGTTTAATTACTTTTGATGCTTTTAAAGACACACAGATTTGTTTTTTATCATTTTACATTGGTTTTATTGTGAATTCATAGGCTATGTAGGGGCATTGCTATATATTATAGTAATTAAATATAATTACATAAATATTGGTGCATATGGGGCTGTTTGGCCACGAAACTTCAAGGAAGATGAAGAGATAAGGTTCTACCTAGGGAAGAAGAGGAAAAAAAGGGGCTGATGGGGGTGTTATGGCTGGTTTTTAGAGAGAAAGCCAAAGGTAGAAGGAGGGGCGGTGGCCACTATTCTCCAAATAGGTTTAGGTTTTTTTCTTTTTGGGGGGTCCCCCAGGGTTTTTTTAATGTCTGTCTTCGGTTTTTTTTGGTAATATCTCTCTGCTTGTTTTTATTGTAATGTCTCTCACCTTTTTTATATGCACCAAAATCTATATTTATAATACAAGAGTCCAATAGCATATGAGAAACAAAGTCCCAAACAAACTTATTCTCTTTTTAAAATTTGAATTTAAATAAGAATCAAAATTTTTTTCAAAAAAAAAAGATAATTATCATTATCTTGATGATAAGAAGAGAATGACATAAATACATTATAACCCATAGTTTTCTCACAAGTTGATAAATCATATTTTACATCGAAATAAATCTCTGATTTTTTAATTTTAAATTTTAATCCCCTTAAAATTAAATTAAAAAAATAGGTCAAAATTGGGTTAAAACAATAATGATGCATCTTCTACAAAAATCATCTCTACTGTTACGTTGTCATCACCGTTGATGGTGTTTATGGGTTTATTTTTCAAATTTATTATTTTTGTTGTTATAATTATGCATTGAAATACTACCATGGTTGTAGTATTATTGTTTTAGAATATATTATTGTTATTATTATAATTATATTATTATTATTACCACAACCATTACCTTCATCATCGCTCATGTTATTATTATCGTTATACCATTATCATTGATGAAATAATTATCTTTATTAAGTATTTTTAATCTTAAAAAAGACATAAAAATTTTAAATTTAATTCTAATTCCTCATAACTATTCTAAACATATTATTAGAATTAGAATGACGAGAGTCTAATTAATTTTTTATTTTTTTTAATTTCTCTATTTTTATTTTTGGTATCCAAACAATAGCTTGATATTGAACCTTAAGTTTTAATCTGAATCTAAATACAACCTCAATGTAATATATTTCATTCGGAACACTTTTGTTTTTGTTTTTAGAATTAATCGATCAATTTGTTCTTACATCTTACAAAATTTCTTCAACTAGTCCTTACAAGAGGCTAAAAAAATATATAATCATAATCAATCAACCACAAGTAATTATTAGTTCTAAATACTTTTTATTTCCTTTTATATTCTTATTTTTTAACCAAAATCATTGAATTCCCTTTTTTATTTTATTTTAGGCTTAATTTTCATTACCAAAAATTCACTTAATAGCAACGGATTTACCGACAGAATATTTATGTCAGTAATTTGAGGTCAAAATTACCGACAGAACTTTTTTCATCCGTAATTCAGTCGGTAACTACCGACAAAAACTGTCCGTTGGTAGTTACCGACTGAATTACGGATGGAAAGTTCAGAATTTTTAAAAAAAAAGACAGGTCGTTGAAGTAGAGGTTTTAGCGGGGCGATTTTTACCGATGGATTCAAAATAGCAACCCCGTACAGTGACGTGACCGGTGCACCGTTAAAAATACTGACGGAATCACCGAGGTATTTGAAATGGTAGATCAATACAGTGACGTGATTGGTTCACCGTTTAAAATGCCGACGGAATCATTGAGGGAGTAGAAATGGCAGATCCGTATGGTGATGTGTTGATTTTTTCATCAGAATAGACGATGAAATCACCGACGGATTATTCTGTCAGTGAGTCCGTCGGAAAAAGTTAATATATGCCCTTTCTGCCGAGCCTCTCGTCCTCTATTTCTCCTTCTTCTTCCTAATCCCAACTCTCCCCATCTGCAAACAACCAGCCCCCCTCCCTCCCCCCCCAAACAAAAATCTCCCTCATCTCAACACAATATGTTATCTTAAAGTTTTGTGGTCACAACATCCGTGTTCTGATTTACCGACGGATTTTATCAATTTTTATAAGTAATTCTATCTTTTTAAATTTTAACATTTAAATATCAATTTTATTGTTTCTTTAGTATATGTATTTTGTTAGTAGATGTACATGTTTTATTGTTATTTCTCAAACAAACTTGTAGTATATGAATGTATAATTTTATACCTGTTATGGAATTACCGAATTACATGTGTTGTTTTGAAATAATTAATAGCTTGCTTAATAGGTCCGTTTTAAGTTTTATCAATGGTATTGCGCAGTGGTAATTTCCATATATATATATATATATGGACGTTCATAAATGATAATGAATATTTAATATTTATGAGAAGTTGTGATTGGTTTGTTAGATAATCTCGAGGTAAAGTAATATTTTTGCAAGTTTATTTATCAAACTTAGTTAATTAATACATGATGTCATCATAATTTTATAGAGGTTTGATATAAGTTATGGATGATCGTTCATTGATGTATCAAGATTCACTCCAAGGATTGCGGAGGATGGATTATTGTAACAGTGTTCAGGGTTTTATTAATTTCACAACATCTATTCCCGGAAATTTTACTGGAGGCAGTATTAGGAGTCCATGCAAGAAGTGTCAAAACAAAAGGTATCTGCATCCAGATGTTGTAATGATGCATCTTCTACATAAAGGGTTTATGGAGAATTACTAGTGTTGGTATGCACATGGAGAAGAATTTGTTAGTAAGAGGAGAATGAGAGAAACGGTGGTTAAGTCAACTTTTAATGCTAGCAACGTGCATAAAACAACAAATGACAACACTAATCCTTATAGAAATATGGTTATGGATGCAATGAGAATGAATTAAGGTAATGTCAGTCAATGTCCAATCGTAGAAAAAGAACCTAATGCAGATGCAACTAGGTGTTTTGATTTGTTGAAAGATTCTGACGAACCATTATAAGATTGCTACACAAACCACAATAAATTATCGATCGTAGCACAGGTGTTCACCATCACAGGTTGAGTGAGGCCGAGTATGAAAAAATTATTTAATGGGCGATAAGCATTTTACCTGAAGGAAATAGGCTGAAAGAGAACTTCTATACTGCGAAGTCCATGACGAAACCCCTCAGTTTAAGATACCAGAAAGCATGTGCCCTATCTTCTGCATGTGATACTACCTTGAAAATGCTGAGATGGCCAAGTGCATAACATGCGGGCATTCCAGTTACAAACCCAGAACTGGCAGGGGAAAGACTCTAGTGGCAAATAAAAAACATAGATACTTCCCGATCACACCTAGACTACAGAGGTTATTCATGTCACCATGGACTGCTCAGCACATGACATGGCACCAAGCACATGATGCGGTTGATGGTGTGATGGTGCATCCTTCTTACGGCGAAGTGTGGAAACGCTTTAACAGTGTGCATCCTCACTTTTCAGCTGAATCAAGAAATGTGCGTCTTGGGTTGTGTACAGACGGATCCAACCCATTTAGGTCATTTGCTGCTCCTTATTCTTGTTGGCCGGTCATACTCACAATTTATAACTTGCCACCGAGAATATGTATGAGGTCGGAGTTCATGTTTTTATCTACTATCATACCCGGTCCAAGCAACCCGGGGCGGAATATAGAACTTTGTCTTCGACCGTTGATTGATAAGTTGGCGCAGTTGTGGTCCTCCAGAGCTCTAATTTATGATATATCGAGGAAACAAAATTTTCTTATAACGGCGACTTTGATGTGGACTATCAATGATTTTCCAGCTTATGGAATACTTTCTAGTTGGAGCACGCAAGGGAAACTCACATATCCATACTATATGGAAAACAACAAGGTATTCATGCAAGCAAACAGAGGTAAAGCTTCTTTTTTTTACTGTCACTGACACTTCTTACCACTTAATCACAGGTACAAAAAGAACAAAAAAGATTTCTTTGTTGACAGAGTTGAAAAAGAAGTTGCATCCCTGCATCTTTCTGGTGAAGAATTGCATGATGTTGTATCAGAGTACGGTGGCATTGTGTTTGGCCTTCAATCAGGTTAAGCAAAAGTTTTTTGGTTTTGGTTTGACCCATAATTGGATAAAGCGAAGTATCTTTTAGGATCTTTCTTATTGGAAGACCAATCTGCTCCACCATAACCTTGACGTCATGCACATTGAAAAGAACATGTTTGAGAACATTTTCAACACCGTCATGGATGTGAAGGGGAAGACAAAGGACAACATCAAGGCTAGATTGGATATAGCTTTATACTATAACCGTAAAAATATAGAGTTGGTTTATGATGAGTCACGGTTAGAGAAAAACACATAACTGCTAGTCTACAAATGGCTTAAGAGTCTGTGTTTTTTGGATGGATATACATCGAACATATCACGACTGGTTAATATAGAGGACTGCAGATTGTATGGAATGAAGAGTCATGACTACCACGTGTTTATAAAAACACTCATCCCATTAGCTTTTCGTGATTTGTTGCCAAAGGAAATATGGGATGCACTCACGGAGATTAGTTATTTCTTTAGAGATATATGCTCCAACAAGTTGAATGTTGAGCACATTGAGAGGCTTCAAACGAATATTGTCGAGACACTATGCAAACTTAAGATGATACTCCCTTCATCATTTTTTGACTCAATGGAGCATCTCCCTATACATCTACCGTTCGAGGCAAAAGCTGGAGAACCGATCCAGTATAAATGGATGTACCTATTCGAACGGTTAGATATTATAGTTGCAATGTAATTCATATATAAAAAGTATTTTCTATGTTTTTCTTAATTGAAAATACTTGATTAATTCAATGCAGGTACTTGTTTAATCTCAAGAAAAAGGTTAAGAACAAGGTGCATGTTGAGTCTTCAATATGTGAGGCCTATATTATTGAGAAGATCTCAACATTTATCTCGTACTATTTCGAACCTCATCTGAAAACGAGAATCAATCGCGTTCCACAGTATGATGATGGCGGTGAAGTGTCTTCCAGTGGTAACTTGTCAATATTCTTCAATATTGGACGACCCACACCTAAAAATATCATAAGAGGAAGACATTTGTTGGAAATAGAGTTCAAACAAGCACACAACTATGTTCTATTTAACTGTGATAAGCCTCAGACCTTTTATTCAGTAAGTTTATATATGTGTAATACTAATTAAACTTTGTTAGTAATATATTGTTAATTATATATTGTAATATCATACACTCATTATCACTTGCAGGCAACATCAATAATATTTGCTCTCCAATAACTCACAGCTGTCCGAATCCCAGATCTTTCAATTACAAGATTAACAATTTACCACGTGGTTCAGAATATATGTAAGCACTATCACAAACTCATTCTAACTTGCAAAATTATTGTACATATACATGTCATTAAGACATTTGGGTTATTTACTGTTTATTGATGTACATTACATACAAGGTTTATCAAATGGGAAGGAGTGCGCCTAAGTCATTATCTTCATTAAGTCTGGGGCATGAAAGAAAAGTTAAATGCTACAATGGGTATTTTATCAATGGATATGTTTTCCATACTAAAGAATACGAGCAAGGAAGAAAGACATACAACAGCAGTGTTTGTGTTAAGGGATCCACTAATAGTGAGTTAAAAGTTGACTACTATGGTAAATTAGAAAAGGTCGTCGAACTGCAATATCATAATGAGTAGAATATAGTATTTTTATTCAAATGCTATTGGTATGACATGACTGATAACAGAGGAATCAAAGTTGATTCGCACTATGGTCTGGTCGAAATCAACTCAAAAGCTAGACTCCGCAACATAAACGATGTCTTTGTTTTCGCAAAGCAATGTCAACAAGTTTATTACACATATACCTCTTCATTTAGAAAGGATCGATCAAGAGTGGATTGGTTGTCCGTTTTAAAAACAAAACCCCTGGGTCGTGTCGAGGTTTTTCAGGATGAGAACGAAGACACAAGTGTGCGAGATGAAGTCTTTCAAGTTAGTGAGTTGGTTGAACCATATTGAGTTGCTCCTTTGATTGAATTGGAAGAAAATTCAAATTTTCATGTTTTCAATGATAGTCTTGTTGATGTTGACGCAGAGGAGTTGAATGTTGTTTTGAGCTCTAGTAGACAAGCAAATGTCGATGAAGAAGATGATATCCATATTGAAGATTGCGATGAAGGTGATAACTATTCAATTGATGATGAAGAAGAAGAAAATTCTAACTAACTATCAAAATGAAGCCCTGTGTAAAACTCTTTTTTTCATGTAATTTAGATTGTGGATGATATATTTTGTAACACGAAATATTTATTGTTTAAGCACTGTTGTTATTGTTTTATGCGATGAATAGTTTATCATTTAAGTTTTTGCAGGAAGATAAATAGGCAATACAAATACAACATTTCTTGTACACTACAACAATTACCGATGTCCATACGGATGGATTCATGTCCATCAGCATTTCATAGAGAGTTCCAAAATAATTACTTGAAACACCACAATCACCATGACAATACCGACAGATACACGTCCGTCAGCATTTCACAGACAGTTCGAAAATAATTACATGAAATACCACAATCACCGACACCGATACCGACGGATTCAAGTCCGTCAGCATTTCATAGAAAGTTCAAAAATAATTACTTGAAATGCCACAATCACCGACGTTCTTACCGATGGATTCACGTCCGTCAGTAAGTTGTTGGCGGGTCAATGTTATCGAGAAAAATACCGACGGACTATGCCAATTCTAAAGGGTGGTGCATTAAATGCATCTCTAACCACGTCAGCTTGCTGACAGAATTACCGACGGACCACGAAAAATATGAAGGGTAATTAAAAAATTTGATGCGAAATTCAAAAATTACTGACGGATTTTTGACACTTCACTAATGGAAAAAATTAAACTAATAATTATTTTTATTTCCATCAGTGAATCCATCGGTAAAACTACCTTATAAGTTCCAGCGACCACCCGTTTAGTTCATTTTTTCTTCTTCTGCATTTTTCACCTTAAAATTTCAATTTTTTTCCTCTCAATCCTTCAAAGCTTTCACCTAGAATCTCTAGCAAGATTTCTTGTGAATCTTCATCAGATTAAAAGGTATGTGTTTCTTTTATTTCATTTTACTTTAAGGGTATTTTTTTAGCTATTTTTATTTTTGTTATGTTTTTTTTGGTGTATTTTTAGTAATGTAGATAAAGTCTTGAATTCAACACATTATTAAGGTAAGTATATTTCATTCCTAAAGTCTATAGTTTTTTTTTTTTGAATTTATTGAATATTTTTTATTGTTGAATTGGTATAATTATTATTAGTTAATTTGTTGAATATTTATTGTTAATGTTCAATTTACCTTAGAATTAGTAATTGAATATATTGGAATAATTAGTAATTTTACTCTATTATTGCATGATTTGTGTTTAATTATTTCCATTGATTTTAATTGTTAGTCTAGAATTTGTTTTTTAATTTATTGAATATATTTTATTGTTTTTTTGGCATAATTATTGAATAATTTGTTGAATTGTTATTGTTAATGTTAAATTTACTTTAGAATTAGTAATTGAATATGTTGGAATAATTATTAATTTTACTCTATTATTAAATGATTTGTGTTTACTTTTTTCCATTTATTTTGATTGTTAGTCTTGAGTTTTTTTTTTAATTTATTGTTTTGTTGTATTGGCATAATTATTGAATAATATTTTGAATTGTAATTGTTAATGTTGAATTTATCTTAGTATTAATAATTGAATATTTTGGAATAATTATTAATTTTACTCTATTATTGCATGATTTATGTTTAATTTTTTCTATTTATTTTAATTGTTAGTCTAGAGTTTTTTTTTAATTTATTGAATATATTTTATTGTTATATTGGCATAATTATTGAATAATTTGTTGAATTGTAATTCTTAATGTTGAATTTACCTTAGGATTAATAATTGAATATGTTGGAATAATTAGTATAAATTGGGTCAATTGGTTGTGGTCATTGTTAATATGTGCAGGTTTGTGAATTTGGGTAGTATCCAGTATAGGGGAGGTGCTGTTGAATTTTTTTTAACATTTGAATTTAATTATATAATTATTTGTATAAAATTGTGTAGATGCGTAGAATGAAAACCAGAGCTAGTCACTCACGTATGGTCGCAGCTAGTTCGTCTAGCAGTGAGGATGATATTTCCTTAGGTGCCTCTCAAGAAGAGGCACCTACACCACCTGCATTGTCAACCGATGTTGTCTCTTACAATGCTAGTTCACAGCGCAAAGGTGGCTTGCTTTCACAATGAAATCAATTTACCCGCAAGTACGAGGCACAATGAAAGGACGACCTTTCAATGTAAGTTTGTTAAGGTTTTAGTTTTTTTAAAAGAAATAATTACAACATAATTTATGAAGTAATCACTATTTCATTAATTTCATTTATTTTCAGGTTCACAAACATTGAGGCTGCCCGAGTAATATCATTGGCGTTTAAATCATCAATGTAGATTCCATTGTTTCAATGGAGTCAAATATCCAAGCATCCTGAATGGATGCCTCAAATCAATGCATGGTTTGACAGATTTAAGGTTGGTGTTAATTTACAATTTTCAGCTTATTTCTAATAAATTATTAATATAATTGTAAATAAATTATTATTTTTATTTAAAATTAATTATTTATACACAAGACAAATTCTGTTGGGACAGTGACCATAACACTGTTATGAGGAGGGTGTGGGAAAATCACGCAGCACCTAGGTAACATCTAAAACAATACAAGATTTTTTTTAGACAAAAATTTATGTTTTGAAATATATTTTTTTGTTGCGTGAAGTAGGTTGTGTGATTTTTGGTATGAAGCACAAAAAAGGGCAAAAAAACCATGAAAGATAGGGGTTTCCAATGCTGGAACGATGTTCCGGTTTGGAGGGATTTCAAACCGATATACATCCCGAAAGATATATAGCCGCACTATCTTGAGCACGTGACGTCTGAACGGTTCACATGATGCTCACAGTCTAGTGCTGGCAACCAAAATCGGCCAATTCATGGCTCGGTGACAACGCACTCTAGTGGCTTCGTTCCATTTGCTGCACATGCGAAATGGATGGTAAGATTAATTTAAATGAAATATATCATTAAATTAATTTGTTGTTAATAAATCTTTTTTCATTATAGGCTACGTCTCTTGGACATAAGCCGAGCTCGGTGGAGTTATTTGTGGAGACGCACGTGCGGAGTCAAAACCGCCAAAAAGGGACACAACAGTTCGTTGACAACCGTGCTCAACATTTTGTGGTATATTTGTTCAACCATTGTATTTTGTAAGTTATTATGTTTATTGAATTGAATATGATGATTACTTTTTTCATTTTTAGGAGACCTATAATAATCTGTTAAGGGAGAGATACGGGGACGATACTTTGACCCATCCAGAATTCGATCCGGATTTATGAATGGAGGTTGGATCATCAGGTGGACCCGATAAAAATCGGGTTTACAGGCTCTCCAAGACTACGGCCAACAACTTGCGGTTGGCCCGTAGTGTTTCAACCATTGGGAGCTCCAAATCAATATTGAGCTCCCAATCTAAGGAGTTCGTGGCCTTGCAACAACACACGACTCAGCTCACCGAAAAATACAACCACCTATCAACGGCGTACACACAATTCAAAGCGCCTCAAGCACAACAAAGAGCGGAGTCTGAACAACAAAAAGTGGCTTATGAACAGTTTCGCGAAATGGTCATGAACATGACATCACAGAGTGGAACATGTGCGTCTAATTCTTTTTTGCTGTATAACCACCAAACTCCTCCTCCTCCTCCTCCTCCTCCTCCACCTTTATATTAATTTGTAATAAACATTATTTACCTTTAAAATTTCATTTAATATTTTTTTTTTAAAACACATTCAATTTGTAATGAATATTATTTAACTTTGATTTTTTGTTTTTGATGTTTAATATAAATTTTATTTGCATAATTGGTTTTTATTACCATTAGTTTATATAATTTTAGATTATGTATTCTAAATAATTAAAAAAAAAACAAATTTAGAAAAAACTATTACAAAGGGTTTTACCGAAAGAATGAATCTGTCGGCATTTGACAGTAGCTGCCACAATCACCGATAAATTTATAAATGGATACATTTGGTCGGTAATTCACACTTACCGACAGCTTTACCGACGGAATTCATCCGTCGGTATTTGACAATAGCTGGCACAATTACCGATGAATTTACAGACAGATATATTCTGTCGGTATGTCAAACACTCATCGATAAATTTACTGACGATACGTGGCCGTCGATAAATCACGATATCACTGAAGGAATAAAATCCATCGGTATATTTCAAGCGAAAAAGTTTTTTTCAGGGCGCAAATTCCGTCTGTAAAGCCATCGGCAAGTCGTTTTTTGTGTTTTTGACTGATATAGCGACGGAATGTGGAATTACTAATGAAAGAAAAGCCGACGAACGTATTCCATCGGTGAAGACGTTGGTAAAATAAATAATTTACCGACGAACTCATAATCACACACCGACAAAAATGAAGAAAAAAATATCCCTCTTGGTTAACCCTAGGAACCTAACCTTTTAGAGCACACAATTAACTGCATGTCCTCGTGCCAAACACGCACCACACGTGTGATGAGAACACAATTAATTAATTCCACTCTCCTTTCTCTTGGATTCTAACTACTTAAACCTAGCCTAGCTAGCTAGGAAGCTGCAAGGATGGGACGAGTGAAATCTCATGGAAGGAGGTGGAAAGGGTTGAATCAATGATACATGAAAAGTCTTTAGTGGAAAGAGTTCAGTTCATCATTTATTTGTAATTCCATTGATAGCATATATAGATCATCATGATGACTCCAACAATTACTTTAATATGTTGTTAAGTGAATTGGTTGATTACAAGTAAATATATATTTATTATTAATAAAAACTTAATTTATTTTTAATATTTATATAATATTAAATTAATAAATCTAAAGTAAAGATATAATTTATGAGACAAAAATGCTTTGTAAATAAAATTATAAAGTTGTTATAATTATAGAATTTATATTGCATCAAAATATTATTTCTAAAATGTTTATGGTCAATGCTTTTTTAAATACTGGATATTTACTAGAGCCATAGAGACTGGTATATATTATGTTCTTTTCTTTATGGAAGGAAGTGGTTGTTCTTATAAACTAAGGTATAAAGGATATATAGAACTAATATGTAAATGCTTGTTATAAGATATGTATACTAAACTGACTCGCATGAGAATTTCATAAGAAAATATCACTTATATCTATGGAAAAACTCACTTGATGGTTGTGTAAGTGATCCTTAAACTTGAAATAACTAAATCATCTTATATAAAGAATGTTATGTTTTGATCTTGTTACATGTTATCTTAATCGAAGTACCGGAAATACAGACATTGAGTATAGCATGAACTATATGAAGGTACTTGAGTGATGAAGAGATGATTCATCACCCTAGGTAAATTAGAAAAAAATATTTCATATGTTCTCAAATAGTATTGACTAAGAAATTATTGGTCAAGGTGGAATGAGATTTGAAAAGGATTTCAAATCTTATTCAAACGATCAATGACTATTATGTAGAGAATAAACATAATTTAACATGGCAGACATATTTCATACTTTAATGTTAAATCAGAATATTATCCCTTTTCAAATCTCATTCAAACGATTAATAACTATTATGTAGAGAATAAACATGATTTAACATGGCAGACATACTTCATGCTTTAATGTTAAATCAGAATATTATTGATGAAAGAACATTAATTACACTGAAAAACCTGTCACTGAAAGGTTAAGTCAAACCACTAATGACTTTTCTAATATTTGAAGTATCATAACACGTTGTTAGACGAAGCATCTGATCTTCAAATATAATTTAATCAATTATTGAATTAATAATAACTTAAATTGTTGAATTTATTTAATTCTATTTAATTATAATTATAATTTATGTTTGGGCCAACATATTATAAACCTAATGGATCGCACACATTAAGAACTATTAGTCAGAAATTAAATTAGAATGATTTAATTAAGTATGACTTGATTAAAATATATTTTAGAAATTAAAAAGTAGAATATAATTAATACAAGGATTATATTTTTAAACCTAAAAATATCAAGTAAGGACTTAATTGATTAAATTTCTAAAACTATCCTTAAATAATACATGGATATTATTTAAGGGACAATTTATTTTGTTTCATTTATAGGGTTTTTAGTGTTCCCTGTAAATATTAATCTAAGCATATTATTTTGTCAGTGAAAAGAGAGTATTAAAGCTAACACTTTATACATAGCAATCTCTCTCTTCTAAATAGAGATTTAGGAGATTTGTCACATGTAGTTCATGTAGATTACTGATAAATATCGAACAATTGAACAATTTGTGGTTTGAAATAATATAACCCTTAAAGAATTATTCAAAGTTAAAGAAGATATTTTAAGGTAATAAATTTCTAAATAACTCTAAATATATCTAACGGGATTTTAAGGACTCCCAAATAATTTTGTTTTGTAGTTTTTGCTACGTGTATGATATTGAAAAACCCAACATGTGATTCATTAGAAAATGGAGAACATGGATCTATGTAATGGGAAAGAATCTGTAGTGGAAGTTTGTCACATTGAAATGAAAAATTGTAAGATAATTGAGCAGATTGATCGTCTGATGTGCCATATCTGCATAGACCACTTAGAAAATGCTCTCACTCAGTATGCATCAATAGTTTGATATTCCCATTTTATGTCCAAATGCACTTACTAGTAACTATAATGGAGGTTACATATGACAATATTGTTTGTGGGGGTGATGATAACTATCATTTTGCTAATAGAAAAGGAAAATAAAAGAAAAGAAAAGGATATGCCAGCTGAAACTATCAATATGGGCCATGGTACGTATATGAATTTATACATGTATATGACCCATACTAAATAATATATACTGATTTGTCTATAGAAATATAGAAATACACACACACACACTCAACACTTTCTCACAAAGTTCATGTCAGTATCTAGTACTCTTTCTTTTGCAACACCTTTTTTTCATTATCTGAGCTCCAAGAAATTATAGCGAAGAAGAAGGTTCAAAAAAATTTCTCCACTTTTGCTCGTGAACTTTTTCATGCACTCCTTTGTTATGGACCCATATTATTATTTGATATATTATGGGACCCACCCAGTAACACAATCAACGAAGCTGGACTCTCCATTCGGCACCTCAAACAGTTTCTCTTTTTCATTTTTTTCAAATTAAGAAATTAAAAGGAATTAGGTTTTAAAAAATGGGATTACCTAGCTGCAGGCATTTTGTTGAGGTAAATGCTAGTTACTAAGAATTATGAGCACATCATAAGCTTTTAAATGGGTTACCTAGCTTGTGGTGGGCATCATGGAAGGATTTAAGTACTATTTTTTTATATATTTTTAAAATATTTAAAAAAAATGTAAATTTTTTATTTCTTTTTACTTTAAATTTTTTTTTTTGTGTTTTTAGATCATTTTATTGCGTTGATATTAAAAATATTTTTTTAAAAATAAAAAAATATATATTATTTTAATATATTTCTAAATAAAAAATATTTTAAAAATCAATCATAATTATTCTCTTAAATAAATACTTATCCCAAAGAAGAGGACACTTAAAATCTATTTGTCTGCTCCAAACAAGCAAAGCATGGAGGAAGGCACTTCAAGACTACTCCAACAATCAGTATGAGCACTTGGTTGCACTAAAAACAAAAATAATTTCAGCATCCAAACAAATTCAATTCCAATAGAAGGAAGATCCTAGTCACAACAGATAAGATTGAATCTCAGTCCAACTTACAAATGTATTATAAATTAAATAATTATGGATTCTATTTTCACATGACAGAAAAAGTTATTTAAAAAAAAAATGAATTCTAAATCAAGGGTAAAATAGTTAAGATGGTTAATTTAATTCAATTATATAAAACACTCCCACACGCTATAAATACAAGCCTCGACTCTCATTATATAAAACAACCATTTGGCTCTCCCTAAGACTAAGCTTCATGATAAATAAATAAAAAATCTCATGGCTGATTTCACAGCAGATTTGCAAAGCTTTAAGCCCCCATTTCCTTTCTTAGATATTGATGCAAGCATGGCAGCAATAAACCAATTCACAGAAGTAAACCAGGCTATCCAGCTAGACGATCCAATCATGGATAATTTTCACAGTTTCCCGCCTTTCACTAGTAACAACTTCTTTAGCCATCAATCACCAGAATTCCCCGGAAACTTGGCAGGGAGTTTTCTTCCTGCTAGTTTCCATCAAAATGTTATGCCCGTTTCTCAGACTTTCACCACACCTGCAAAGCACAGTGAATTCCAAGAAAGCAAGAGAAGAGCAATGGATGTGTCTGAAAGCAGTTGTATGTACTCATCTCCTCGAGCTTCTGGAAGGGGGAGTAAAAAGAGAAGAGTAATAATCAAATGAACTGTTCAACTTCTTCCTCTCTAGTTCTTGTTTAATTTTTTTAGTTTGCTTTTTGTTTATTTGTTGGATAATAGAATCTTATGAGTTGCTCTGGTTTTTTGTGATCACAGAGCTCAAGAAGAGGAAAGAGAGTGAAAAGCAATGAGGTGGAGGAGGAGAAAACAAGAGAAGTTGTTCATGTTAGAGCTAGAAGAGGTCAAGCCACTGACAGCCATAGTTTAGCAGAAAGGGTACATTTACAAACTTTTCAAACGCTCAAAAAAAAAATTTGATAATTCATTTTATATTGACCATTATGGGAAATGATGAATTTGGTTGATGAACCACAGGTTAGAAGAGGAAAGATCAATGAGAGACTAAGATGCTTGCAGGATATAGTCCCAGGCTGCTACAAGGTCAATATTTTATTTCCAGTTGAAAAATAAATCTTCTTTCTAATTTTATCTATTTGGTTGGTTTTCTTCACAGGCCATGGGCATGGCAGTAATGTTGGATGAGATAATTAAATATGTCCAGTCCTTGCAAAATCAAGTTGAGGCGAGTTGACTCTTCAAATCTCATAGCAAAACATATGCTACAGTCAAAAGTTGCCTTTATCACTATCCTGGCACTGACAAATATCTTCTCTTGGTTTTTCAACTCAGTTTCTGTCTATGAAGCTCACTGCAGCAAGCACATTTTATGACTTCAATGCAGAGACAGACGCCATTGAAACAGTGCAGGTGCTTAAATATTTTATCATAGTCTTCTTATGCTTATAATATAATTAAATGTTGAATGTTATAAAAACTTTCAGAGGGCAAAAGCACAAGAGACAAAAGAGTTACAAAGAGCAATGAGAGAAGGATCCGGAGGACATGCACAGTCCCACTCATCATGGCCCCTTTGACTAATTTGATTTTTGGATGTTATTCCTTACTGCCATACATCACAAGAAGATGCTCAATATTTCCAAAATATTTTTTAATGTATCAAAATTAGATCCCTAGCAATGTATGTGTAATCGTTCAATATGACTCAAACTTGTTTGGGAATACAATTTTATTGGCAGAATCCTTCTTGACTCGTTTCTTTTCCCTAGCTTGTATATCTTTGAGTTTCTTTGATTTTGCAATTTTCCCTTTTTTTTTGTTTGCCCAATGGATACTATTTATTGCAATGCATGCGGACTGCCAATAAAGCTTCACCAAATTAGATGAAGACAGAGAATTTAAGAAAATTTTCGTTTATATCTTCCATCATCAAAGCAAAGCGTGGAGTCTAACCTAAAAAGCAACATAAAGTGTGAGGGTCCTGCCGCTCAGTCCTCAAAAATAAAGAATATTTCTGACAACATAAATATATCATATCAGTTGTCCCATGTCATCCAATGCTCGATGATTAATAATGTAGGTATGGAATTGTTATTGGGATTGTTTTTTAAAATATTTTTTATGTTATAATATATTAAAATAATATTTTTTTATATAAAAATTATTTTTAAAATTAGCGCATTAAAACGATTCAAAACATATAAAAAATTAATTTTTTTTAAAATACGGGTATAACCACATTTCCCACCACAATTTAAACATGATTTATTTGATTAGACTATAATTGGTTATGTTGAATGTATGGGATTACCACAAAGTTGTCGTCATGTGGCCAATTATGATTTAGAGTGAGGCCATAAGGAAATTCATTAATTATTGGTGTTGGTATTGAAGGTTATTACATGCTTTATAGTCCTTGCGAGGCTAATTCAAATTGATGTTCGCATGATGGTCAATAATAACAAGGATAAGTTACTTTCTTTACTAATGAAAGATACAATGCTTTATAGTCCCGCTATTTGACTGATGGTGAAAAGACATTGAATGAACATTTTTTTATTATGCTCAAAGACTTGCTTTTGTGTGTTAGATGCAATGATTTTTGGTGTTGTGTCCATGATGATGAGCTAATAAAGGTACCTTATACAGGGTTTAATAAAGGTGCCTTATACAGGGTTTAAATTCTCATGGTATAATGTTGAAGGGGATGCTATTATGAGAAATTAGATTGGATTTTTGATAACCCTTCCCTTCTCTTTTCTCCTCTTGACTGCATGTTCACTCCAAATTTTTGCCAAGACACTATTTCGATCATATTGATATGATTCTTTAGCTTAGTACTTTTGTGAGCAAGTTCATTCTCATTTTAAATTCCTGAATTTATAGGCTGATCATGATGATTTCTTGGATGTGATAGGAACAGTTTGGCAATCAAATGTCAACAGCAACTCTATATATAGATTTATTTCCAAGCGAGATTGATGTAGCCTAAGCTTAAGACATTGCATCACCACCACACTAGTTAGATATCTAGCAAGGTGATTGAGGCAAAAATGCAATGGACTATAGCTCTCGTTTTTTTTTTTTTAATAAAACATCTAGTTCTAAAGAGATCTATATTGTTGAAAGGGATTTTGTAAGAAAATACCTTCAGTTATGCAAGAGTGAAAAGATCTTTTACAAACAAAGGTTTAGGGTTCGGTGATTTTAGCTTGGTGACAAGAATATTAAGTTTTTCTATAAATCCCTGATCCACAAGTCGATCAGGAACATGATTTATAAATTAACTAATAAGGCAAGGATTCAAGTTTATGATCAGTAGGGTATTGATCAGTTACAGTTCATTACTTTTCATAACCTCCTAGCAACCCTTATATCCCCACCTGATATAGATGTTTCTATGTATTATTCATTTATTATCTCTGATGTCATATTTTATTTAATAGATATAGATGTTATAGATGAGGATATTAAGATAGTCTTGTTCTCTATACTAGATGATAAAACACTTGGGCTAGATGGCTTCACCCTTTTTTTCCTTCAAAAAGAGTTGGGTTATTATTGAGGTGGATTTCATAGCTATAATCCATATTTCTCTGATCATTGTACTCTTCTTAAGTGTATCAATGCTACTAGAATTGCTTTAGTGCCTAAGGTTGAGAACCCAACTTATATGAATGACTTTAGACCTATATTTTATTGCAATGCTATAAACAAATGTATCTTTAAGATCATTGTGAGCAAATTGAAGCTAGTATTATCTTATATGATTGGCCCTTCTTAATCTGCTTTTGTTTTGTTTTGGGAAGACAAATTCAGATGATATTATGTTAATTCAAGAGCTCATGTATAACTATTACTTGGATAGTGGCCCAACTAGATGTGCTAAAAAAATGGATCTCAAGAAAGCTTTAACACAGTTTGTTGGTATTTCATCCTCATGAGAGTCAGGGCTATTAGTATTTCGGGTTGCATAGTTAGATGGATCTAGGTTTGTCTCTCTTCAGCTACCATTTCCATTGTACTGAAATGAGAACAACATGGGTTTTTCCTATCAACTAATGGCATTCGACAGGGTGACCCCCTTTCTCCCTATCTTTTATACTAGCTATGAAGGGTTTGGGAGGAATTATTAATGAGGCTACTTAGGACCTTATATTTTGATTTCACTAGAGATGTAACCAGAACTCTATCACCTATATTTCTTTTACTAATGATCTTATTATATTGTGCCATGATGATTTGGACTTGGTGGGCATTTTGTGAGGAGCTTTGGATACCTTTGAAGAGTTTTTTGGATTAGCCATTAACTAAGATAAGAGTCTTATCTACTTATCAAAGGTGGATAGGGACCTAAGAATTACTCTTCGAGATCATTTAGAGTTCAAGTTTGGAGCTTAACCGGTTAAATATCTTAGTTTCCCTATTATCACAACCAGATTGACTTGAAGTGATTGTATGCCTCTAATGGAGCAGATTGTCTCTAGGATCAAGCTTTAGACATCAGCATCCCTTATTTATATTGGTTGTCTTCAGTTGATCAAATATGTTCTTTTCTCTATTTATGTATATTAGTCTACTATGTTCATCTTACCTTACTCTATTTTTAGCAGGATTAAGAATATTTTAGCTATTTTCCTCTAAAAGGTTTCCTTTATTACCCATTTAAGGTTGTATGGGCCTTGATTTGCTACCCTCTGAATAAGGGGGGTTGGGGATTAAAAGGGTCAAGAATTTGAATAGAGCAGATATTATAAAGCATGTATGACGGTTCTTTTCAAATAGCTCCTCAGTATAGGCACAATGAGCTCATAACTACTTGTTCGAGGGAGATTCTTTTAGTATATTAAACTACCTCAACCACTTCGTGGTCCTAGAAGAAAATTCTACTTAGTAGAGACTGTTGTAAGGGGGAGTTTATTTATTGCATTGGCAACAATATGATATGATTGGACTATTAGTTGCCAGATAGAAAATAATTATGTGATCTTCTACCTTTCAGGGTGTTATCTTCTACATGATTACCTTGGAACATAAAGGTCTAAGATATTATTTCAGATGGAGCTCGGGATTTTCCCATAGGTCATCAGAATTTTCAGCCCTTTTAGTACTCAATTTGTTTCCACCCTCGGATTAATATTCCAGATCATTATGTCTGGAAGGGTTATCCATCAAAAAGGTTATTTATCAACTCTACTTAGGAGGTTCTCAAAGATTCCAAACCCACGACTTTATGCATCACCTCTTCTGGTTTACAAGTCATATCTTGAGATATTTTTTTATATTATAAATCGCTTTTGTAGTTTAGCTTCACACCATGGACAGACTTCATGCATATGCATATCATATCAGACTTTTGTGGGTTGGATGCTCACACACACGACCATTTGTTCTTTTAGTTTCTTTTCTTCATTGCGGTTTTGGGGGGCTACCACGAGCAAAACCTTTATGGGCTAGCCTCTTATGACATGGAGACCTTTGATTCAGTGGGCTCATACACACCTTTAAAAAAAAAAAGTTCATTAATCTGCAATTAGTCCTCCCAACCATGGTTTACTTCATTTGGTATAAGAGGAATAATTGGGTGTTCACCAAACTTATCTACCTCATCATAATGATAGTAAAGAGATTTTTTAGCTCATCCAATCTAGGTTGATTGAGCTTGCGCCATGATATCAAATGCCAGCTTCCCTCAAGTCTATACCACCACGTATGGTGTCCTTCGAGCTCCAACTCAAATTTCTTTTTTTTTTTTTTTTTGCAGAAGTAGTCAACCGGTTTAGGGCTACTCTAGAAGTTAGTCAACCAAATTATGGGTTTTTTTTCTAGTTTTATGCTTGTACAACTAGTCATCCGGATATCTAATTATTTTTCAAGCAGTCTAGTCTAGGAACTTTTGATTTTTTTTCTTTGGTTTATTTTGTACATGTTACATAAGGTCTATTGACTTTGGGTAATGAATGGATATTTATACTTCTTAGAGTATGACCCCAATATCTTTGTACAATATTTCTTTTTTATACAAATTACTCTTATCCAAAAAAAAATAACTCAAATTGTGTGTGTGTGTGTGTAACATCACTTGACAATTAAATTTGTGGAGACATGTTATTAAATATTGAACCTAAAACATAATGATAAATTGAACTAATTTTTCTAAACTTGTTCTTAACAAAATAGAGTTGGATTCTAAAAAGCCTATTTAAAATGTGTTAAAATCTTGTATTAAAGTGAGAATATAAGTTATATATAAAAAGAAGAAAGAAGAAAGAAAGGGATCAACCTTGAGCTTGTAGTTCAGACCCATGTGTTGGCCTGGTTTAAATTTTCTTTTTTGTATGGGTAGGACAACATATTATCCTTTCCTTCTATTTTCTAGAACAAAAAATAAAAGCCAATAACACATCATTTACCAACCTAGATTTTGATCACTAGGGACTGGTCGAAAAATCAAGTTAAAGTGTTATGGGTTAAAGTTTCTATTTCTTACCTATTGTAACACAAAAACATCTACTAAAAACCATAAAAATATCAATAAACTAATCTTTCAACTCAAAATGCTCACAAATTGCTTCAAAAATACAAAATTAAATCGAAACCAAAATTCTCTCACGAGTCTTGTCTACTTTCCAAGCAAGATGAATGCCAAAACCCACCATCATCAAACTCTTCTCTTTAAATGGAACTTTTTTACATCAAACTTGGTCATTTTGGTTTCTGAAACTGTGACAATTAAAAATTTCTTCTCATGTGTCATTTTCCAGAGAGTTTCTTTCTCGTCTTTTTAATATAGGGACTAAAATATTATCAAAATGAAAATTTGGACCAAGATAAAAATTGTTGCTAGTTTGGAATTAGTCGTAGATTTTCTTTGCTTTTTACCCTTTCAGTTCTCTATCTTTTAATTTGGTATTTTTACAATATTTCTAAACCTAATTTCATATAATTAGATCATAGAATGATATAATTAAAATGAAAATAAATAAAGTTAAGTATTTTATTGTTCACCATTACATTTCACCAAGTCTTTTAGATTTATTAGATAGTGATCTTTTTTATTCACAATTCTTGTAGCGAATGCTTTTAATCAAATATAATATTGTTGGACTAGACACATACATATAATAATAAAATAAAATAAAAAAACCCCTCTTAGCAAACATCTTGTTTTATTCAAACTCATCCCATTTAGCTTAATTTCACCAAATCCCCACGCTAAACATATTAACAACATTCTTGAAAAAATTAACCTAAGAAGTTGTTAGGCAATACAAAGCTATTTTCAATCTCTATTTCTAGTTTATTTATTTATTTTAGGTTTTTCTTTTTCAATTAAATATTTTTAAAAAAATGTCCATCTATTAAAAATAGTGAAAATTGTTTTCACTAAAAAACAAATAAATATTTCACAATTATAAGTATTATTCAAGAAAATCAAAATTAGAATTTACAATAGTCATCTTAATTTGTTTTATTTTTGATAATCTAACTATATATTATTACTTTTGTTACATTCATATTATAAATTATCATGGAAAAAACAGAGATATCTTATATTATATTGATCACAAATCAAAGCAAGATGTGCTTCCCATCTCACATGCCATCCCTACATCTACCAAAAAAGAAGAAAGAAAGTCATCTATTGGTCTCAGCCTTCTCACGTGGAGTGTCTTAATTTTTTATTTTTTTCATTAAACTATAAAAATACCTTTTTCCAGTCACACTCATAAACCCATCAAGCAACCAAATAATTCATCAAAAAAATAGAAAATGCATTTGTTTTGTTTTATGGGTTCATGAGTGCGAATGGGAAGAAGCATTTTTATTGTTTTATGAAAAATAGAAAAAATAAGACAGTCCAAGGGAGTAGGTACAAAAATCAGGAGATAAATACATTTTAACATATTTGATCATATGTTATAAAGAGCTCTTCAATTTTTCTTTTCTAATTATATGGCAATAATTCTTATGTTTTTGGTGAGAAGAATAATAATTTAAATTTTATTAAAACAAAGGAATTTCCTAATATAATTTCTTGTTTTCTTATTAATATATTTTTTAATAAAAAATTATACCTTTACAATCTATATTACTCACTCAATAAAAACTGAAAGCAATTAGAATAAATATAAAAAAATTAAATAATTTGAAATAAGAATAAAAAAGATATATATTTAATTAAAACCCCTTCATCTTATTAATGCATTACTCTTTTTGACATTTTTTTTAGAGTAATTATTTTTTTAAATGACAACTTATCAACTTCATAAAAAAGTTTTAATAAAAAATATATTTTTTATAATTTTAACATGAATATATTAGAAAGAAGAAGAATAATATATAAATGTTCGTGCAATGTTACGAAGAACATTTTGAAATCTATTCTTTTATTAATTATACAATAATAAAACAAATATTTGTATGTAAGGTAATGAATAAAATAATAAGGAAAAAATAATTTTTTTTCATCAAAGCCTTTTTTATTAATGTAATTTTTTGGTTTCTAAAAAAATTATAAAAAGCATAGTTCGATTCAAAGCAATACATAAAAAAAAATTGGCGGTAACATTATTTTCATAGAACATTCATAATTAAACATTAAAAAAAAAAAGTGTTAACATAGAAGGTTCACATATAATAACTTAGGAAAAAGGCTGAATCTTAATTGGAAAATAAACATTGAATAATATCAAATGAAATAATATCTTAAAAAAAGGCTGCATTTTTTGCTCTCAAGATAACTCAATTATTTTATTGTGAAAAAATCATAAAAAGACCCTATTATTCTAGTTAATTATTTTTTAAAAAAAATAATAAAATCATAATTTTACTATTACAATTAAAAATAAATCTAAAGCTAAAAATAAATCTTTACACCTAACAAAACATGGGAAAAAATTTATAACTTTGAGGGTGTAACTCAATGGAGTTATTCTTCAAAAATCACTAGTTTAAGTGCTACAAATCTCAAAATTACTGGAGTTTTATATATTCGTTAATTTCAGAGCCTCGAAGAATTAGTCGATGTGCGTGTAAACTGATCCGGACACTTACGGTTCCCAAAAAAATAAATTCATTAAAATAAACATTCATCATTAAAAAGAGAACATGAAAGCACATATATTTACTTAAAGATAGGGAAGCTCCATGACTGAGAATTTAATTTCCTCAACTAAAACAACTTTTTTAATATGAAAAAAAAAAAAAAACCATTTCAAAAGAAAAGAAGCCGAATCCCTCAAAAACCTTTAATAGTTTTTGAAAATAAAGAACACAAAAATAGTTTGTAAATAACACACATATATATATATTGAATTTAACAATGTGCCTTTCTTCTTCTTTTTTTCTTTTTCTTTTTGCTTCTACCTTACATTTAGGACCATAAATATATATTATTTATTTATTTGTGATTTTATTTAATTTAAAATTTGATTGATTTATATTGGAATATATTATTACCCACAGTTTTTTTAACTCCAACCGAAATTCTTAACACTTCAAGTCTTAATACTCTTTATAACTTAACACTTATTTTTAATCATTTTTTCCCTCCAATGTTTTTCATAGAAAAAAAATATAAGTTTTGGTACCCTTAGCCCACGTTTCTAAATTTGAAACTGGCTATGTACAAAAATAAAACGATAACACAAACATTCAGGCTTTTCCTTTTTCTATAACTCTTATAGATTGAATTTTTTGTCTTAAAGAGTTATCAATGTATACCGGCCTGTTTGTTTCTATGTTTTAAAAATAATTTTAAAAAAAATTAATTTTTTTTTATTTTTTTATTAACTTCAAATTAATATATTTTTAGTATTTTCAAATCAATTTGATGTGCTGATATCAAAAATAATTTTTTTAAAAAAAAATCATTGGTATGTATTTTAATACAAAAAGTTATTTAAAAAGCAACCGCAACTGCAACCACACTGCCAAACAAACTAAGTAAGCAATGATATTTAGTTTTTCATAATAAAAATATTAATAATATATATATATATATAAAAGTCTAGATGCATGTAATTTTAAATTTATAAATAAGCAAAAAAAAAAAAATAGAGCTCATGCCAAACATACTTTAAGCATAAATATAATAAAAAATACTAGCATGTATACTAAATATATATTTAAATTTACAATTGATATAAAATTAAAGCCGTAGCATACATAGTAATAATAAAAACAACTGTGTTTAAATTAAAACAAAAAAATGATACTTAGTTATTTAAGCATTTAAATATAATAAAATTTTAATTGTTGTAAAAAATATATCATTTGTTCTTAATGTTTTATTGCTTTTTTATTTATGCAACCAGGAAATTTGTAATATGCCTCATAAGATTCCAATAATTCTAAAGTAAAATGATTTAATTATATTTCAATAAAGTGAATCTAAGCTCTAGAATTTGGGAGGGAAACCAAAGCATAAAAGAGAAGGAAAAAAAAAACACTAAAAATAAGATGAAGAAGAGTGTGTAATTAAAAATCTAGAAAAACTTACGTTGAACTCTTTTTTCGACCCTCTTTTTATAGTGGATTTTGAAAGCCAAAAATTTGAAGAATTAATTTTGGTAATAATCAAAATTAATTCTCATCATTATTAATATTTTAGTAATAATCAACTTTTTTTGTATTTTTTTCTAAAATTTCAAGAAAAGCAGGTATATATTTACTATCAGGTAAATATCTAACAAGGTAAGTCTATAACTCAAATATTAAATAAAATAGCTTGAAAATACGCTAGAGGCTTGCAAATAAATTTAAAATGGTCCCTATATTTTTTTAGACTTTTTCTGGAAATTATTTAAGGGTTTATTTGAAAAAAACATCAAAAAAATCAGCAAAGAAAATTGTCAATGATTCATTAGGACACGTTTGCCAAAAACATTCTAAGAATAAAAAAAACATTGCATTTTTTTCTGTAAAATTTTAGTTTAAGCAAACATAGCCTAGAGCATTTGAAAGGCTCAGCTCAATTATGCGAACTGGGCTTCATAACCCTGGCCCAAGAAAGAAAATATGGACCGTCTCTCCTAAAATAAACAAAAGCCTTATCCATGGAAAAGAAAAATGAACTAAAATTTTGAAGCAAAGCCTGACCCTCAACAGAAATAAATGTTCTATTTTTGCTCTTGAAAGATCGAAACAGCTGAATTAATGAATCCATACATAGCTCATGCCCATAAACCATGAACATGTAGCAAACAAATCACAGCAGATTTAGAGTTTTTAAAGAGCATAAAAGTTATACCTATATCAGCAGGGGTAGCATGGTGTGTCCCGCCTTGAACGAACACTGACCCAGTCTCCTTTTCCTTTTCTTCTCATGCTATTTCTCCTGCATTTCCTTAACTTCTGCTACCGAGATTGAGAAGAAAAGCCTCTGCTGTTTTTTTGTTGAATCTTATGTTGCGGTTCACAATGCTATTGTTACAAAGCTCTTATCGTTGCTTGCTCACGGTGAAAAGAAGATGAGCTTCCACCGCTACTGTCAAGAGAAGCTGAGAGACGCTGCTGGAAGGAGATGTTGCTACTGGTTGGGAGGACAAACACTGCTGGCGGTGGACAGAGGTGGCTGAGGTTGAGCTGCTGAGGAAGGCTTCAGCTTCTCTTCAAAAACCAGTCACCACCGTGATGAGCTACTGATTTGCTGAGATAAGCTGCTGGTGATGCTAGTCACGATGGAACTAATGATGCTGGTGGAGTGATTGAAGCTCACGGTGCAGAGGGGAGATGCTGGTGGAGTGATTGAAGCTCACGGTGCAGAGGGGAGATGCTGGTGGAGTGATTGAAGCTCACGGTGCAGAGGGGAGATGCTGGTGGAGTGATTGAAGCTCACGGTGCAGAGGGGAGATGCTGGTTGTTGCTGACAGTTGCCTTGCTGTTGGAGTTCACGATGCTGTGTGAGGTGACTAGTGGCAACACTACCCACGGTGGCTGATCTTGGAGTATCTGGTGTTGGGGTGGAGACTAACCGTGGCGAGGAGCTGCTGGTGAAGAAAAAAACTCTGCTACAATTGACAAATGGTGTGGCTGATAAAAACAATATCTGCTGCTATTGGAAAATCCTACACTGCTGTTGGGACGGTTGAAGATGAGATAAAGGCTGACGGTGCTACTGCTGGAGAGTCATTGCTGGACTGCTTGTAGAGAGTCAGTGCTAGAATTATAAGGAGAATAGTTTCTTACAACGGTTGTGCTGATCTGTGGAGGACAATCACTGTTGCTGAATTGAGAAGAACCTTGTACAATCAACTGAGGCTAAGGTTTCTGCTGGAGGCTCACGGTGGTTCAATGGAGAAAAGGAAGTCACGGTTCAGATGGAGAGGTCCACGGTGGTGCTGAGGAGTGCACCGTTGGAGCTGCTTGAAAAGGAGGAAGCTGCTGGGGATGAAGATCTTCCACTGCTGCTCACGGTGCAGAAATCATTGCTGCTAATGTGAAATGGCGCAACTATGGAAGAACTGTTGTCGCTACTCTCGATGGAATCAGAAACTGTTGGCCTTGCTGATGAGCTGTGAGAGAGACGCTTGGTGAAGTCTAATGAAGCTCGCGGCTAGTCTGCCGTGGACAGTGGAGGAAACAAAAAAATGGTGGTTCCTTGTTTTGGTCTTTTTAAAAAAGAGAGGGAGGGATTTTTTTGTGGCCTTTGTGCGCCCGCGCGCGTGTGTGTAGGGGAGAGGATGAGGGAATGTGAGGGCCACTTTCTGTTTCTTTTTGTTACCTCCTGTTAGTTTTTTTTTTTTTTTGGGTGTGTGTAATGCCCTCCCTTGAAATTCTATTTGCTTGGTGTGTGGGGGTACAATCACTGTGTATAGGTAAAATAAATTTATATTTTTTTATCTAATTACTTGGTTCTTAAGTAACTAAAAAAATTCGTTCCCTTATTTCTTTTTCACCTTTTGTTTTTTTATCCAAATATTTTTGTTTTTTAATTTTCTTAATTTTTTTTATATTTTAATAATTTTTAAAAACACAACATCATCATTAACTCAATAAAATTAATTAATGATTTTAAAATTAGCACATTAAAAGCTGAATGCATCACATATAAATTTTTAAAATTTTAATTCTGATAAGACATGAAATGTCAAAAACAACACAAATATATTAAAAATATATTTTTTTATTTTTTATTGTCTTTTTTTTGCTATTTTTGGATTTAAAAAAAAATAAATAAAAAATTGTATTATAACATTAAGTCAACTTGTCTTCTAGTTTTTAGAGATTGTCATGGGTCTAATGCAATATTTATATCTTTAAAATGAGTTTAATAATGAGTTAGAGTTTTTCATTAAATTTTTTTATGAAGCTTGAATTTTAACGGTTAGGTTAAGGGTTCTTTTTATTTTTAAGGAATAATATAGGCCTAACATGATGATTTGATTGAAAATTAAAAAAAAAAAAGATTCGAGTTGTGAGACTTTTGAATTAGAGCTCAATGCTTACTCAACAAACAAACATCATAGTAAATAACTCGGGAATAACCTTCAAAATAATTTAAACAATTAATCATAATCATAAATAAATTCAAGTACAAATACAAAACTAAAATTACCTTCGTTTGGAAGGATTAAATAAGTATCATGTTTATTTTTCTTTAAGCATAACGAATCATTTATTTAAATTTATAGTAAATCTATTTTTTCACTTTTCTCTTAAAAAAAAATGAGAAGCTTGAATTTACTTAAACAAAGTGTTTTTCAAACGATGGCTATACTAGCTGCCACCTTCAATAGTCACTGTGGCTATAAATGTTGAAGATTTAAATTCAATACTTAGCAGTAATAAGTTAGCAAAAAAAAAATGATGAAGAAGAAGGAGAATCAAATTAGGCTAGTGAAGATATGAAGGGAACTAAAACTTATCTTATTGGTGCTTGGTGAATGAGGGGCTAATATTCTTCATTCAAAAAATAACATGATATTTGAAAAAAATAAAATTAACATGAAATGATGTCATCCACTTAATTTGTTTTTAGAACAAGAAAAATTTTATGGAGTTTTATTCAAATATATATTTAATATTATGGTATTATGGTAGTTTTTATATAATTGTAATTTTAAAAAATAAATTTTAAAAACTATAAATTATAGCTTTTTCTTAACTAATATTTTAAGAGAGAGTTTTTGGTAGGACTCATATAAAATCATGATGTATCTTAATTAATCAAACACTTTAACATATATGATTAAAATAAAATGCATATGACACCATATTATATAATAAAGCATCGAATCAAAATCATCTACATTTAACTAAATATTTTTTTATAAGTATTTTAAAAAAACAATCTACTCGATTGAGATACCAAGTGGTTTCCAAACCAGTGCAATTTTATAACAATGGTAAAAACCCAGAAAGAAAGTAAAAGAAAATAAAGAAAAAATTTCATCAACCATTTGAGTTTTTTACTTTGCTTTTATGTTTTAGAAAATTACGCTTTATAGTCAATGCAAATTTTTAATTTGAACAAAATAATTAAAATACCTTCATATATAATATATCAAAAACTCACAAACATAATAAGTTGATGGTCGTGTTTAGAGAAATGCTGATAATGTGGAAATGAATGAAGGATGGAAAAGAGAGAGACAGATGAGAGGCAAGCTAAATTGCAAAATTCAAAAATTTGAAATCTATCAGATGATGTTGTTCGCTAAAACAAGAAGTCATTTGCATATACAGCCTGTGATTTATTGACAAGCTCATGTGAAATCAAAAGGTAGGATGTGAACTATGTTATTCAACCGCGCTTTTGTTATGGGTTAAATAATTTTTTAATAAAAAAATTATATATACAAGTTTTTTTAACATGTTTTTATAGTTAAAAAACAATTCTAAATGAAAATCAAAAGTTTATATATATATATATATATATATATATATATATATATAATCAAATAAATCGAGAACTATGTGTGATATTATATGATAAAAATAAAAATAAATAATAACTAAAAATAAAATTGAAAAAATCAAGAGATAGATATAAATCAAAATATTTAATCTTACAAGACGGGATATTTACCTGGTTGTATTTTCTAAATTTGTTCAATCAAACGATAATAGAAATAGACACACACATTAAATTGATTGAATAAAATAAAAGAAAAAAATATTATGTAAGGCTACACATATTAAAAATATTATTTGAAAACAAATATTTTTTATTTTAAAAATAAAATTCATCTATTTAAAAGATAAAAAATATAGATAAATCAAAAAAACCTTTTCAAAAATTAAATGCATACAAAATAACTAAAAACTAATCGTCATTTAAAAAAGGTTCTCTTAATAAAACAAAAAAAGAGAATGAGTATAAATATAATATATAAAAAATTAATATATATATATATATAAAACATTAATAAAAAAAATTAAAAAAAAATAATTAAAAAAAAATCATGCACTGATGGGCTGATCCATTTTGTTAGGGCCCACACGAGTGGGCTTTTTTTTTTGTTTTCCAACGGTGTCTGCCCTAATTTCTTTGTAAAAAAAGAGTCACACAACGTATCATCTGTATTACCTAGTTTCCACTCATTATGATTGCTGGAAAAAAAAAAAAAGATTGATGGTTTTTTCAACTCAATTTTTCCCAAAATACCTAGAAAACATCATAGGCATCTTAATAAACTCATTAATGACCTAAAAAATCCAAAATACCTCCGTAAAATTAAAAAAAAAAAAACAAAACAAAAAAAACTTATCATAGATTAAATATGTTTTTCCTCGCAATTTCAAGAGGAAAACACCTAATATGAGCTCCTTTCTTTTTAACATCGGGTTCTAGTGACTTTCTCTCACTTATCACATACCAGGGACCAAAAAATAAAGTAATGTAAACCTCTTAATCATGTGGTCAAGCAACACCTAGCAAAGTAGATAACAACTTGAAAAGTAAAAAATCAGGTTTGATAAAATCTTGACCTGAAGATAACCGTGTACTTAAGAGCCAAAAGTATTGGAAAAAGACTTAGACTTAGAGATAACTTTGTATTTAAGAACATTAAGTATGTGAATAACATCATGAAGCTAGTTAATCTTCGATAAATCAGTATATGATATTTGTTTTTGCAAAGAAATGTTGTTTTGTGACAAACAAATAAAAGAAAAACTCACTTTTATTCTTCAAATTGTTGCCCAAATTTGCAACTAAAAAAAACATAATATAGTCTCCTCTAACTAGCCATAATGGATCTCTTTTAGGCTGCAAGCTAATAGGCCTAAACTAGTAGTAAACTAATATAAGTTCAATAATAAAATAAATACGTAAACAATGTCTAATGAGTCAGAACATACCCTAATTAAAAATAATCATTCAATGTTAAATAAATAGATAAATAAAAGAAGATAATAAAAACAAAGTTTTCATGCTAAAATTTTTCAATGTAACCTAAATCTCCATTTTTGCTCATTTTTTACCAATTTCAGTCTTGACTTCAAACATGTTGTTCTCTCTTGTCTTGGTGAATTACTGGGTCTATCATATATGGTTGGAAAGATTGAGATGTATAGTTTTCACTTGTAGCTTTAGATATGTCTTAAATAGTACATGAAGGTCTCGTCTAACAGATTTGACAAGATTCATCTAATAAATTTGATCATATGAAATAATATATTTCATGTGTCTAGTATTTCCCTATAAAATTTCAATTCGATCTAATATACGGTTTGAGAGATACTCGATCTTGCAAAATTGATTAATAGAAATTTTAAGGTCAAATTCAGACTTGACTATGACAATGGTATAGTCATTAAAAGCAACCACAACAACTTGAATTTCTTGGGCTTCAAATAATTATGACACTCAGAAATCCACTCCACCTTTTTCTCACATTCTAAAAAAACTTTTGGATCATTCTTCCTCTAAAAAGCTAGTATTTTCAGCTTAATTGTATCTTGAATATCCATCAAACTCAACATTATGGTCCCAATACCTATAATCACCCCTCTGACCAAAATTATCATCATATCTTTCTTCTCCAAACCAATGATTTTGTTGTTGTCCAAAACATTCTCCATGTTTCACGGACACATCTTTAAAATCAATATCACTCATGTTCGCATTATTAGCCACAAACTCATCTATATCAGTGTTAACTTACCTAACAGCCCTTTTAATATTAAATTCTCTTTGCTAAAGCCTATTTTGGACCTTACCATGATCATTAGCACATTGTCTATCCAAACTATATCCAAAGTCATTGGCCATTCGATATATTCACCGATTCATAATGCATACTAGAGTTATAATTTCATTGTCTTCTCTCTGTGGTGCCATATTATTGCTTACCCCCGACATCTTCAAATTTAAAAATTGGTTAGTTGACAAGAAGTATTTATTCCTCACCCACCCCCACACATGTTTACACTCCTCTTCTATTTCACTTAAATATAGGTTTTTTACTCAAATATGTTCACTAAGCTTTTTTTCTCTCGTTTCACCTTTCTTCGACTCTTACAAAATTAAAATCATTACTAAATATGACAGCTTTATGTGTATTTAAATATTTGTATATGACCCAAGAAGAAAGAAAAATATGAAAACAAGCAAAGATAAAACTATGATTACAATTTCACGAGTAATAAGCGAATTTGTATGAAAAATGTATGTTTTTAAAGATGTAAAGAAAACAATTGCAAAGGTTATTAAAAAAATTTAAATAACACCTAAATATATCAATTATGATGCTATTATATTGTCAGAATTGAAAAATAATAGAAGTGAAATGTTCTCCAAATGAGCTCGAATTTTATACGGGGTGCGATTAAGACTCCTAGAACTAGTATATAAATTTTGAGAATTTTATGAAATTATTTGACCTAAAATTCTCTGCTGATACGAATTTGACCTATTATAACAAGTTTTAATCCCAACCTTGATTACTAACACGACCAAAAGATTGATGTCTTCTCCTAAGTGCAGGAGTGTCAAAGTAATAAATAACCCGGCAAGACCGGGGTCGAACCACAAAGATTTTAATTGTATAAATTATAAATAACAAGACAACAACAACAACAATAATAACAATAACAGTAATAATAATAATAATACTCAGTACATGGCGTTGTTATACCTGAGAATGATCTAAAAGATCGGGTCACAGGTTTCCAGCCTATATACTGAGTTTATGAAAAGATCAAAGAGATATATTATATAATATAAACAGAATGTAAATAATAATAATAGTAGTAGTAGTAGTAGTAGTAGTAGTAGTAGTAGTAGTAGTAGTACTAATAATAATAATAATAATAGTAATAAAAGAAGGAGATGAAGAAATTAATGAGAACTTTGAGATGAAAGATTAATGTAAGGATTAAACAATGATAAAAACAAATGTCAAGGTTAGAGGATCCACCAATGGTATTTCAAACAAGTATAGTATAAACTTTTATTACTCAATTTGAAAACCACACATGAAGGAGGTTTCAATCGATGATTTGTCATTAATAGCTCATTATAAATTATTAGCATGATCATATTAATTATCTTATTTACATAACACCAAACTTTTAAATATTGTCAGGAATTCATGATATTAACTGATGTTAACAACAAATCAAGTTCCTTTCATAGCCCAGGTGTAGGTAATATCATACGGTTGGGCTATGAGAGTGCCAAGCATTTGTTGTACCAAGTATTATACAAAACAAATCTAGATTAACCATTTAACAAGCAAGGTATTAAGAATTAGTAAGATAAAAAGATAAGACATGTTAATATTAAACATTAAGGTCCATGTTGAGTTTACACCATACTTGTTCTTAGACCATTAGTGTAACCTTTTCACCTTGACATAATAAACTTAGCTAAACATAATAAAGAAGAGAAACATAAATAAACAAAACAAGAACATAAATAAGATACAAGTTAACTAAGGAAAGGAAAGGAAACGAAAAGCATAAGCAAGATATTAATGAAAGCAAAACTTAAAAATTACAAAAAAAAATAATATAAAGAGAGAAATAAAGAGCATGAACTTGATCTGAACAACCAAGCCCCCAAATGCATGGCAAATGCCTCCTTTTATAGGCCAAAATTCGGAATTATTGATTTGATGACTAATTGTTGAGTGGGTGACCAACTTTTGACTTGGTGAAAATCCTTATCTTCTTGTCTAAATAAAACGAAAATGCTACCATCAGAACTGGGTCCACTGAAAAAAATGAAAGTTGTAGGAAATTGACTCAACTTTCCAGAAAAAAAAATGGAGGTCATTTGGTCTTCTAGAACTCCAGATATGGGCCAAACACTGAATAGTGTTCGGGCTGCAGGACAGATTCGGTCTTCTCCATTGTTGCTATAATTTGGACTTGAAAACGGTCTTCTTAGATCTTGATGAAAACATGAAAGTTGTAGGCCTATGTCTTATTGAATCTGTGTAAACATTTAAGGTCATTTGAACATCTAGAACTCGAGATATGAACCAATTACCGAACAGTGTTCCAGTTTGGACTGCACCAACATCTCTTTTCTAAGTTTGGCCCTCTCTTTGTCCTTTCAATTTCCATACTTAAACTCATCAATCAATCCTTTGATTTATGTGATAGGCCTGCATTTAAGATAAACATTTACCATATATTAAGGCGTTTTATAATATTAGACTTGTTATTATAAAACATGCTTTAGTTAAGGAGTTATTGATACTTTAAGTGCAAAATGATGATATAAACCCTTGATAAACATGCATTTTTAAGTACTAATCAATTACTATACCAAACAATCTTCAAATGAGCTTAAATTTTATATGGGAGCAATTAGAAATCCTAGACCTAGTATATAAAACTTGAAAAGTTTTAGATTTGTTTTGGTTCAAATTCTCCCTTGTTTGTGTATTGTGGAAGTTTCGACAAAAGTGATTTTTAGACATTCTTTTCCTTTTTTTTTTTGTTGACTATTTATGCTATTGATATATTATGAGACAACAACAAACTAAAATAACATATTTTTTTAGGAAACCTAGACATAAAGTACTAAGCTCTAGACACAATGTTGTTATCTAATTTTTGACCCTATTTTCGAAGAATTTTTGAAAAAAAACTAAAAATAGGAAAAAAAAACAACAAAAACCTAAAAAAATATGTTCTTGATGTATTTGCATTATTTTTGGCATCTTTTCCAAATAATTTAAATTAGAGAGAGAGAGAGAGAGAGAGAGAGAGAGAAATTCATTTAATTTTTAGTGACCTAATTATAATTGTGAAAGGGAGATGACTAATTTAAAAATTGAAAACCCTCTCACCAAGCAACCCATTTTTTTAAATCAAATTATCTACAATCATTCTTTTAATTCAATGGTTCATTTTTCTTTTCTTTGTCTCTAAGTTATCAAATGAATAATTGAGATTTATTATTAAAATCCAATGGTTGATCTTGGTTTGCCTTGCTTTCAAGCAAAAGAAATTTATTTACCTATATATATATATGTGGTTATACCACACACAAAAAGGGTGAGAGAAATTTTAGGGGGAAAAAAAAGAAGTATTCACACATACTCTTCCCATACCCCTATAACACAAAACAATCCTAGCTATTATACCTAAAGCTAGTCGCGAACATTAAAAAAAATACCAACAGATTGATTCCCCCCCGTGACAAAGCCTCACTCTCATTTTTTTTTCCTTCCTCATCGCTGGGCAACCACCCAATGATCATATCCCTCACCAACACCTATCTCTCATTTCCCTTTAGTCGCGATCACTACCAAAACCAATAACTCACACTTCCAGTCAACCCCCATCACTAATAGACCAACAACTCCCTTGGTTACCTTCACACTAGAAACCACCTCTCACCTTAAATACCAGCAGGTAGACCCACACCCACACCGATCTCCAATCTTCCCAATCTCTAAACTAACAGTCGCCGACTTGTCAAGCCTTAATCTTTCCACTAGACTTTTCCCCTACAGACTTTGTCTTCATTAACCTCTTGGTCGAACCATTACCCACAATGAACCTGTCATTCCCAAAACTTGTGAAAAATCCAAGTTGTGCTTCTTCTTCTTCATTTCAGCCTCTTCTCTATAATCCATCATCGAGCCACCATTGGTAACAACCTAGCGCCATTAAGACTCAAAAACTCAAAACCAGCAACTCGTCCTTTTTTCTTCCATTATAACTCTATTGACCATTGAAATAACCTTTAGTAGCACCCCAGACGACGACACATCATCATCAACGCTACCCAAAAACCAGATTCGTCACCTGAAGAAGAAGAAAAAAAGAAAGATAATCCAAGAAAAAGTTTGAAACAAAAAAAAAGAGATTAAACATATCTAAAAAAAAACAAAACAAACTATTTGTGTATTTTTCTTTGCTTTGCAGGTAACAGTGACACTCATTATCGGCACAAGAAAGAAGAGGAGGAGGAACCAAGCTAGATCCACCCGCTTCTTAGCTTCCTTTGTGATGGTGCGTGCAGCACATATGCTGCAACTATTCCTTCACTTCTAGAATTTTTCAAAATTGTTCCCGAGCCCCCAACAACTTTTCCAGATAATGTTTTACCTTTGGGAGGTCCCTTTTACAATCTTTAGATGTTTAATGTGTGTATTTAAATTATTGTTAGATTTTAAATTTTTATTATTTGTAAACATGTAATTGTGGGGTGTGTGAGTAAAAAAATAGTAAAAAAAAAAATATGTGTGTGTGAATGTGTTTGTATTTTCTTATATGTTTTTGAATGTTTAAAACCAAAAAGACAAAAAGAATTAAAAGTTTTAATTGCATATGGTTAAGTCTCTCAAAAATCTAAAAAATCATATCGTTTAATATATTCATACAAAAATTCAAAAAATACATATTTGTATGTATTTTGGGATTTAATAACTACTGACTCCTTGAGAATTGAGCCAATATTTCAATAATCAAAATTTTAATTTATGAAAATTAATGATTAGTTATTCTGGTATAGAACGTTAGACCTATAACTGAGGCTAATATTTGAATATCAAGAATTGACTAGAAAATTTTCAGAGTTATTCTAAATATTTACTAATTTTAATTGAAAGTATTTTCCATCGTAATATTCAAATTACAAAAAATCTTTTCATAATAATTTATTTGGGTACATGAGCTCATAATAAATTCTTAACACCAAATTTATTTATACGAATATATCCCAATCCTAAACCATAAATAGACTACCGATTAGGAACCCATCAAAACCTTTAAACCACATTCAAAATCACACAAAGTAGCTTATCTCAGGTAGGGTGCGCTAAGAGTGTTCATACATTTTCTAGCCACAATCAGTCACTTACCCTTGAATATTTGAAAAAACTAGTACACCCAGGTTTCTTAGCGACCCTGAACCAAATAACTAAGTGACGACTCCAACAACCCCCCGACGCCACACATCCATGTGCTACACACAAAATATTGGACACTAGATCAAAGATAACTAAAGCTAAGCAAGCTGAAACTAACAAGAAAATAAAGGATATAACCTGATTTTGGAGCCTAGCTTTGATACCAATTGATATAAACATCTTGATCACATGGTGAAATGAACTCCAACGAAGTAGATGAAAACTCAGAAAGGTAAAAATAAAGTTTGATAGAATCTTGATTTTGAGATAACCTTGTACCTAAGTGCCAAAGGTATTGAAAAAAAATTTAGACTCAGAGATAACCTTGTATCTAAAAATCCCAAGTATGCGAATGATGCCATAAAACTAGTTAATCTCTGATAAGTTAATGTATGATTTTTGTCCTTGCAAAGAAATGTTGTCTTACCACAAACAAACAAAAGAACAAAAGAAAAACTCATGTTTTTTCTTCAACTTGCTACCTAAATTTTCAACTAAAAAAAATATAATATAGTCTTCTCTAACTAGCCCTAATGGATCTCTTTTATGTTGCAAGCTAATGGGCCTAAACTAATGATAAAGCAACATAAGTCCCATAATAAAATAAACCCCTAAATAATGTCTAATGGACCAGAACATATCCAAATTAAAAATAATTATTCAATAATCAATAAATAAATAAAATAGGATAATAAAAAGAAAATTTTTATACTAAAATTCTTTTTTGTAGCCCAACCTCAATTTTCGCATATTCTTAGCAAATTTCAGTCATAACTTTAAATACATCGTTATCTCTTGTTTGGTTGAATTATTACTATATATAGTAGAAAAGCTTGCGATAGCTAGTTTCCAACTCAACTTGAATATCAAGATAAGTTCTCTTGTAACTCTAGATATGTCATAAACAGTACACGAAGGTCTAGTATGTTATATTCAAGATTTGTCTAGTAACTTCGATCCTCTAAAATAATATGTTCCTGAATTTCATTTGACCTGAAAGTTTACTACAATATAGTTTCATGTGTCTAGTATTTTTTTGTAAAATTACAGCTCGATTTAATGTACGGTTTGATAGATATGTTTGATCTTGTAAAATTGATAAACATATATTTTAAAATCAAATTCAGACTTGACTTGATTTATATCATAAGAAAAATCAAGTTTGGGACCAAAATTAATTTCTTATTTAATTTTGGAATCTAAAGGGACTTAATATCTATAATTTGTAAAGTATAAGAACTATAATAAATATTTTGGACAAACTTTTTAAAGCTACTCATTCTTTACGTGATTTTTTTTACTTTGACCCCTGGTATTTTAATCTCACCCTCCACCAACAAATTAACTTATAATTTGGTCCAATAAAAGAATAAAAAAAGACATTGTAAATAGTCTGTTCATAGTAGTATCAAATGAGAGGATTCTCGTTGTATTTTGCATGGCGAATCCCCTGTATTTTAATTTTTTAGTTAATACTTGAAAAATTTACATATATTTGTAAAATTAAGTTATGGTTAATGACAATTTTTATAAATATATCCATCATATATTTGATAAAAGTTTTTTTTTTATATAGTTTTTAATTCGATGGTAAAGTTATAATATTTAATAGATAAGAGTATTTTGTTATTAAATTGAATATAATAATAAACTTGTAAGTAATTTATATCTTTTATTATTATTATTATTTTAAGTGATATTTAAAATTTAGAATGTACATAATTTTTCTAAACATAAAATTAAATAAATAGAAGGTTGGATGTAATTTCCCTGGTGCCAATCAATCCTATGGATAGGTATGGTGGCGTGACCTGATCACCACCGAGTTCGCGAGAATCTACTCACCGCATGTCTCTTTCTCATATAAATAACATTCATTCTTTTCTCCCTTTTCACCCCTCCCCTCTCTCTCTTCCCCCTTCTTTCGGATAAACCCCAAATCAAGAAAGAATCATTTCTAACAATAAACCACCTAATGTTGAACTAAAAGGTGCTTATCTTCTTTGCTTTTCCTTTTCTGCTTGTCAAATTTAATTTTGTTAGAAGTCTGCATTGTCGGTCAAATGGGTTGTTGTAGAATGGTTCCTTGAACTTAATCCGAGGTGGGCTTGTGGAATTCTTGTCGATTTTTAGAGAATTTGATCGTCAAGGTACTGTTTCTTTTTGCTGTGGTATTGTTCTTCTTCATTTTATTGAGATAAAGAATGTGGTACATCCATTTTAGCACAAGTGTTGTAAGAATTGATATAATCCCTAGTTAAATATGAGATTTTGAGTTAAGTTCAAGGGTGTGGTTTGGTCTGGTGATTAATTGAAGGATGGTTTTGGGTTAGGTTGTTGGTGAATTTAGTATCTGGGTTTTGACGATAATAGTCTGTGTTGGGCTTTTGACGAGTTGTTCAGATTAGATTGCACAACCAGGAATTTGTATTTTGGAAACTGGATTTGGATAGAGTTAAATGAGTAATAAGTAGTTTTGCTAAGTGTTTTGTCTCAATAGGTATATGTGCTGATTGGAAGGATTTTGGTGGAATGTTTATAGGATGAGATGACTTTGATGGGCTACTGGCTATATTGTCACTTTGATCATACAGTTAGGTGAAGATCAGAGATGGCTAGCCCTACGGCAAGCAAAACTAGAAGTGTGCTTGAGGGTTTATTAAGAGAAGGATCATTTAAATGGCTACTTGGAAAGGGAAGTTCTTTTAATGAAGAATTTGAGGAGATGGAAAGGTCTCCATCAGCTGGCAGGAATTGGATAGCTGAGCTCTCTCCACTTGCTAATGTGGTTGTTCGTAGATGCTCAAAGTAAGTTGTGCTCCTCCTTTTGTGTTCTTACTTGGTTCTTTTCCCATGCTGTAGTTTCTGTGCAAATTCTGATTCAGTTGATTTGGGAACTTTCTATATAGTTTGACTTTCTATATGACCATCTTGTAGGCTGGTGTTCCCTTTTCACTTAGACAGTCTGATTGCTAACTCAAAGTATATGAATTTTCTTTCTACTGCAATTTTCATCTCCTTATGGTCAAGGGCTATGATGCAGAATCCTTGGCATTTCTGCTTGTGAACTTCAAGAAAGCTTCAATGCAGGGGCTTCTGATTCCTTAAAGCATCTTTCCTGTTATGCGAGGAACTTTTTGGAATACTGTTGCTTCAGAGCACTGGCTTTATCAACTCAAGTAACTGGTCATCTAGCTGATAAAAAGTTCCGACGGTTGACATATGACATGATGCTAGCTTGGACGACTCCAGCAGCTGCTAGCCAACAATTGCTCAATGTAAAATTTTACACTTAATCATGCTGACCTTATTCATTTGTATGTCACTAGATGTCCAAAAGAACATCTAGTTTTTTTTTTTTTTTTTTAACAACAAAGCTGCTTCTCACAATTTTGGCATGGAGATTCACACTTGCTCCCTTCTTGCACGGATATTGTAGAAGGTTTAGAAGAATCTAATGTTGAATTCCAGACATACTCCCACTTCCCCATCCCTCTCAGCTCATGCATGCATGCATGTTGGTCTATGTGTGCTTGTTACTAGTATCTACATTTTCCCCTGTCCTTTTGAATGTTTTGGCTAATATGGAGTAATTTTATGTAGAAAGTCTTGAAGTTATGGCACCTTACTGTTGATTTGTTAACTGTGGATATTATTTCCTTTTAGGTAGATGAGGACTTAACAGTTGGTCTAGAGGCCTTCTCTCGAATAGCTCCAGCAGTTCCAATCATTGCCAATGTGGTTATCAGTGAAAATCTTTTTGATGTGCTTACTAAGGCAACTGATGGCCGGCTTCAATTCTCCATCTATGACAAGTACCTAAGTGGACTAGAAAGGTAACTTTTCTGTTCCTTAACTGATGGGATGTATAGTACATCGTTTCTAACAAGATTCTTTGTCTGCTTTTAGTTTGTCATACAGTACGAGCACCTGTCATTTTATGATGTAGTTGCCCAACCAACAAATGCTGAAGTACTTTTTTTTCTCTATATTTATTAAGTTTCGTACTTTTTAGGTTTGCCTTGAGTGCTCCTTTTTTCTCATTTATTAATTTTTCTGCTTTCTTCCCTGGAAATGAATTTTTTTTCATTTACTTATTGTTTGTTAAATCACACAGGAAGAGACCATATCGCAAAATACATCACAAAGAAACAATATGGATTATCAAGAAAGCATACAGCCTTACTCACAACCCTATCAAAAAATTTATGTCTAAGGAAGGTCACATAAATATCTCACATATCCATTACCACATAGTGAAACATAAAGCTAGATCAGCTAGCAAACTATCCTTATTAGTTGCATTTTGCATAGAGCTTTTAATATTGTGTCAGGCTTGTTTTGAGTTGATGCCTTTTTTCTTCCTTGATGTTTATTTCTCGTTATCCTATCAATCTATAGAATATATCAGGTTGGATCTTGTTAGGTGTCACCATAAAAGCTGACTGAATGATGTGACTAAGATGATGTTTCATTCAGAAATGGCTGTACAGTTTGATTTTTTTTTCCTTTTTGACAACCCGTGATATGTTCTCTTTAAATTTTACCTGATTGTAAAGATCATAATATTTCATGTAAAGATTGTGTAATTTACAGTGGCAATTTTTATGTTCAGTAGGACCAATATCTTTTTACACCTGTAATGTTATGTTGTGTAGGCACATACATCCAAGGTTTATATTTTATGTTTATATTCTCTACAGGGCAATAAAAAAGATGAAGACTCAATCAGATTCATCACTCCTTTCTACACTGCGATTGTCAAGAAGAGAGAAGATTCTGGAAGTAGATGGAACAGTGACAACCCAACCAGTTCTTGAACATGTTGGAATATCTACATGGCCAGGTAGGTTTATTGGATAAGTGATTTGGTAAATTCATTGTATTTGTTCCCTTCTCTTTGGGAAAAGGAAATCAAGGTAAGGTGTAACATACATTCAAAAGAGGTTATGATATAGACAGATGATAAAATTTCCCCTTCTGATAACAATATGCTGTGCAATATTTGCCTGATTTCTTCTATTTACTGTCATGTGCATACAGGTCGTCTAACTCTCACTGACCATGCACTGTACTTTGAAGCTCTCCGTGTGGTATCCTATGACAAGCCAAAAATATATGATTTGTCAGATGACCTCAAACAGATTATTAAACCTGAATTGACTGGGCCATGGGGTACTCGTCTTTTTGACAAGGCAGTCTTCTATAAATCTATTTCCTTGTAAGGCATGATTTGTGTTTGTTTTCCTTTCCATTGATGAAACATATGTTTTGGACTTTATTAGCATTAACCCCTAATTGTTTCTCATGTAGATCAGAGCCAGCTGTCATTGAATTTCCTGAGCTTAAAGGCCATACTCGTCGTGATTACTGGCTGGCAATTATTCGGGAAATTTTATACGTTCACAGATTTATAAAAAAGTTCAAGATCTCTGGAGTTGAACGGGATGAAGCTCTTTCAAAGTCTGTGCTTGGAATTCTGCGACTTCAAGCAATTCAAGAAATTAGTGCTGTAAATTCTGTTTGCTGTGAAACTCTTCTCATGTTTAATCTTTGTGATCAACTTCCTGGTGGAGATTTGATACTGGAAACCCTGGCAAACATGTCCTCCGTAAGGGAACTAGATCGGACTAACAATTATAAGGCTGGAGGTGGGATGTATTCAATCTCTTCCTTGGCCATGGTTTCCAATTTAGGGTTTGTGCTAGGAACAAGTTCAAGTGATCTTAATGAGGCTGGGCTTGTTGTTGGTGAGATAGCTGTGGGAGAGATGAGTTCATTGGAGAAGGTGGTTAAGGAATCTCAAAACAGCTACAAAAAAACTGTGCTAGCACAAGAAACAGTTAATGGAGTTAAAGTAGATGGCATTGATACCAATCTGGCAGTAATGAAGGTGATGCTCGTTATAGTACTAAGTAACTCTGAGTTTCAATTTTACCAAGCACATTTGCTTCCTTGTTCCATCTGTCTCTATTCCTTTCCATCATCAATGTCATGGTAAAACATTAGAATGACTGGAAATGGAGGGTCTATGTTTGCTGACAAGGCTAAGAACTATAAATTACCCTAGAGGAATAAGTGACGGCTTTTTTGTGCCTGAATTCTTTCTGCTGTTTACATTATTCGAAATAAAGTTGCCAAGAATATATTGATTTTTTTGTGTGACAACAGGCCATTTTCTTAAGCTCTTTTATATAGTACCTTCAATAATCTTTCTAACATTCCTTGTAAACATCTGGTGTTCGCAGGAGTTACTTCTCCCTGTTATGGAAATTGGGAAGTGGCTTATTTCCTTGATACACTGGGATGACCCTATGAAGTCTTTGGTCTTCTGTTTGGTCCTCACTTATGTCATTTGGAGGTAAGACATTAATTACATTATTCAGAGACTATAATGATGCAAAATCATCAAGTTATCCTAATAGTAGTGGAGTTTTTGTTTATTGACATTGCTATGTAGTTCATATAAATGGCTAAAGGATTAAACATGGATGGAAATCACTGGTTATATTTAAATGCGATAAAGGGTGCATTTGAGATTTTAATTTCTTTGGAAGTGCTCTCTTTAGATGATCAAAGCTATGAATGCAATATGTAGTATGTTGAATTCCTTGCTGAATTACCTAGAATTAAGAAATCTAGCCTGCCCCTTACTTGCCTGTCCTTTGGGCTCTAAACCAAATTATGCCCTTTTCATTTGCTTTGTACCGTTTGAGTACCTTTTCCAACAGGAAATAGGTCTAGCTAGTAGGTTGGGATGATGGTTCTCTCTTCAATCTCCAAAAAAAATAAAAATAAAAAAATCCACTTCTTTTTCTCTTTTCTTGATTTGCGAAGACCTCAAATGCATTAATCTAGCTTGAAAGTTTAGGTTCTTTATCTTAATTTTACATTCACTACTAGTTTTCATCATAAAAAACAAATGAAACAAAATCTTCTTAAAGAACAAACTTTTCATGGTCAACTGTATTAGAAACCGAATCAAACAATAATTTTATGTGGTTTCCAAATACTTCCAACCTGCACCAGTTTAGCTGTTGAGGACTGGGATTTTGTTAGGATGGAAACATAATTGCTCAGTTACTGACATCATCTTGTGTGTGAAATGGTTTGTTCATGGATGCATTCCGTGCACGAACAGAAGATTGAATTACATAATGGGATTTTTTTTTTAAAAAAAAAATACAGATTTGGTAGCCTTTTCAAATTTGCCTTCCATGAGATTTGAATATGATGGTCATGTCAGAACTCTATCTTTTTTTCCCACTAGAGGTCTTTTCATAGGTAAATAATGAATGGTGGGACTCTGGTTATTGGATTCAGATAGAGCATTCATTAGCTTTCTTCCATGGATTCCTATTTGATTTCATAGCCCTTCAAAACTACTTTGAGAAATGTGCTAACTGATTTATGGGTGAATCTTTCTAAAATATTAGCTAGTTATATATCTAATCATAAAAATCAAAATGTTTCTGGATTAATAGGAAGCATATTTGATCTTAGATGAAAACCTAGGTGCAATTATGTAAATTTCTTTTTGAGAGGCTCTCTCTCTCTCTCTCTCTCTCTATATATATATATATATATATATATAAGGGTATATACATTCACAGCTGTTGAAAGAAGTGTCACAGAGGAGGAAGTTCCTGAAAGGGGGAGAGATTTCTCTGTAGGATTAGGCTGATGTCTCTACAATGTTACACAGACAGTTTTTTCCTTTAACAAGTACTTACTGGATCTGCATTTTAGGGGATGGCTGAGCTGTGCCTTTGGATTGATGACCATCTTTCTTGCTATCTTTATGGTGCTCACACGATTTTGTAACCAAGGAAGGCCTGTTGATAAACTCAAGGTAATAGCACCTCCACCAATGAACACGGTGGAGCAGCTTTTAGCTGTTCAGAATGCTATTTCTCAAGCTGAACAGTTCATCCAGGATGGAAACATTATCCTCCTCAAGTTTCGTGCCTTGCTGTTGTCCATTTTCCCACAGGTTACTCTCTGTCACTCTCCTTGCGGGCCAGCATGTCTCATCTTTTCTAATTTTTACCTTCTTCATATGTCATAAATCGTAAGTGCTTTAGGAGTATAATTACACGTCATTTCTCCATGTTCTATTCAAATTACTCAACTGCATGCTGCTTTTGGGTGTTTATGTAATTACAAGGCAAGCGAGAAATTCGCGTTCACTCTCCTGTGTGTTGCTTTGATCGTGGTTTTCGTACCTAGCAAGTACATTACTCTGTTGATCTTTTTGGAGACATTTACAAGATATTCACCTCCAAGGAAAGCAAGCACAGAAAGATGGACAAGGAGATTAAGAGAGTGGTGGTTCAGTATACCGGCAGCTCCTGTTGTTCTTGAAAGAGAAAAGGAAGACAAAAAGAAGAAGTAATGGTGTTCCCTTTTATACATGTACAGTTATGTTTCCACAGAATCATCTGTGCGAGTGTAAATCTCAACCACGGAACAAGACTCATTATTAGGAAAACAAAGAGTTTAAAAAGTTCATGTTTTACTACTACAAGGACTTGTTTAGTTTCAACGAATGCGTGTTTGCTGGAAAATGGTTTTTTTTTTTGGAAAGGGTTTCCATGTAAAGTGAGTTATTTTATGTTCTTTTTGGTTATATTATGAAAAATTATTTATTAATATTTTATTTTTTTAATTGTATGATAAACAATAAAGTTGGTGGATAAAATTGAAAGAAAATCTAATTTTATAAATTATTTTAAATAAAATAAATAATAATTAAAAAAATAAAGATTAAATATGATATTTAAAAGAGTAATGATAAAATTTGATTAAAAAAAATCAATTAAGATGAGGATAAGAGGAAAAAAATAAAAATTAAATTTTAAAAAATGAAATTGTAAAAAAATTAAAATAAAATATAAAAAAATAAAAAAATTAAGGATTAAATTTGATATAATTAATAAATAATAAAATAGTTTTGATTTTTTTACAGTTTTTTTTAGAAAGTGGTATTTTTTTTTATAAAAAAAACACTTATCTATTTCAACTAAAATATATTTTTTATTAACTAGCTTTTTTAATAATAAATAAACACAAAAAAAATTAAAAAATAATTTCCAAAAAAATTGAGCACTCTCCATAACCACATTAGTTTCATCATCTTAGTACTGTTCCTTTAGATTGCTAAAGCTAAGTCCAAAACTGGATCCTAAATAATTTAGGAACACTTAGCTTAGCTAACTAAAAAAAAAAAGGAATCTGATCGAATTCGAATTACACTTGCATGCATGGAGAAAAACAGCTGTTCTGAATCTTTGTCTTATCAAAGAGTATATGTATATATGTTCGATTTCAACAATATATGTATTATTTTCTAACGGTAATTCCCACTTTACTTGAGGTGAAATCAACTGTACGTAAAATATTGAAACGGCACGCTTTCTTTTTGGAACTGTAGCAGCTGCCGTTTATCCTCATTGAGCTGTCGTCATCTTTACAATCCATAACTTTGCTATAATTTAAATTTGAAACAAACGTAAAATTCTCGATATGGTTTTCTTTTGCAGACATGAACACAAAAAATAATTACTACCTCATGCAAAAACATACAAAAGCAATGTACTTTGCAAACCAAGAATATCAGTATTTTCCCTTAATTAATGATGGTGCAACTATATATATATATATATATATATATATATATATGGTAAAAAGGTTACAAGCATTAATTCTCAAGAACAATGAGCAAATCTCAACTACTTATACACAGAACGAAATGAAACATCGTTTAACACTTTATTTCTGAAATTGAAAATTTTTTTGAATAGGTATGTATCAGAGCTTTTATTGACACTAAAACCAGAAGAATTAAGAAGAAAAAGATTCTGCCAAGAGACTGTCATCTCTCCAGAATCAGAAGAAAGAAAACTAATAATACCCGCAGAACTCATTAATCTTCACCTCCAAGGCAGAAGTTGCTGAGATCATATTTGAAGGAAAGAAATAAAGGATCCGTAGTGTAGTTATTATAGCATGGCTGGTTTGCGCATAGAAACTCAGCTAAATTAGGTGTAAATATTGGAATATTAGTCATGTAATTAAAACATTGTCCACGATCACCAATGCTCCCATAAGTCTCATGATCAGTAATAGCTGAAGACGATTCATTATCATCGTTAATCTTCACCTTCCTGTTTTCCTCCTTCGCCACCACCCTATTACCATTTTCTTTCCTTACTTGAGGTGCCGACGGGTCATCCTCGGACTGCGACAAGCCCGTTAGTTTTTGCACCAATGCCATGAAATCCTTAGGGTTTGTGTGGATGACTTTGGGCGAGTGGGTGTAGATGATCACCGGATAGGGCTTGATGGGACCTGTAACAGCTAGCGAAGACACGGAGGATGAAGATGACGACGGCGGTGATGGAAATGATTTTTTGATCATGTGAGAGTCCTTGTTGACTTTCAAGGGTGGTGGTGGGTACATATTCTTGGTCTTTGCTTTGTGATCATGGAGATTTGCTGGGCTCATAATCCCTTTTCTTTTTATCACTCTCTAGCTAGCTAGGGCAAAGGGAGAGCCCCTTGCATCAAGTAAGCTTTGAGCGGTGAACAAAGATAAATAAATTAATTATTTTGCACCTGAATTTGTGGTTTTGAGCGGTGGTGTCGTGGGGGAGGAGGTGGGGGCCAACAAATAAATATTTGTTTTTTATATATATATAGACTGAGAGAGAGCGCGTGATTTAGGAATGACAGGACGGGTACTATGGTAATGCCAAGTGGATGCGGGAAGGGTATTATGGTAAGTTTGAAATAGGCATGTGAAAAAGGAGTTTGTTGCCTGTTAAGGAGGATGTTAAAACGGGAGTGGTGATGTTAACACGTGTTCAGGCTACAGGATATTTCGGCAAATCTATATCTGTTTGTTGATTTCTAGGCAGCAAGGATTTCTCCTCTTCTATATGATCATATATATATATATATTACTTACATAATATTAAATATGCCCCGCGATGATATCATTTTTAAAATTTATTTTTATTATCATAAAATGGAAAATCTCTTTACAAAATTTGTATTTTTTTTTATTTTCACACAACATGTCTTTTTATTTATTAATAGCAGTGCTTTTTATAATTAAAAAAACCAGGTAATTAAAATAAACATTTATAAGAATTCTAAAGAAAAAAAGTATTTCTTGAACAAACACTCTATTTTTTTTTTATAAAAGAATAACTTTTTTTTTATTAGAAGCATATATAGTTTTTTAAATAAAAACTAATCATGAAATGTAAAACTCAACAAAAAAAAAAATCATGTTTTGATAATTTTTATACAAATGTATGAAACATTAAAAGAATAGTTTATTTTAAAAAATATATAAAAATTCACAATAAATATATAATATATATTATTCTAATTTAATATCCATGTAAATTTTTTAAAAAAAGAATTACAAATTAGATTCATATATAATTATTTTATAAAATAATTGCTAATATTATTATAAAAAAATCAAATTATATTTAGAAATTATGGTATAGTCATACGATGTATTTCTAGAAAGATATTTTCTTTTGAGTCTAGTTTTTTCATCTCATGTATAGCTAAAAACAAACGACGAGTCATTTTCATAAGCTATCCCTGTAAAAATTTTAATGATTTGATTCAAGGAGAAAAAAATGTATTTCTTGAGCTAAAACTCCCTTTTCCTTTATATATATATATATATATATATATATATATATATATATATATATATTATTTTGACAAAAGCATGTTTTTATTAGAATAATGGTACTTAAAATAAAAAATAATCATGATATGAAAAGCAAGTTTTAATATAAAAAATCATATCTTAATAATCTTTGACCAATTAGTTCAAGAAAACTATATAAAAATTCACAATAAAAAACAAATAACAAAAGATATATTTTATTCTCATTGAATATCTATGTGTAATTAAAAATACAATTGCATATTAGATTTATATATAATTATTAATAAAATAATTGCTAACATTATCATAAAAGCTCAAATCTTATTTAAAAAGAATGACAAAGTGTATATACCTTTTAAAAATATCATCGTAATTATTTATTTTAAGAGAATTTTAATATATTACAAGTACATAAGATCTAGCTATAATACCGATAATATTAAAAATAAACAAGGCCTGTAAGATTAGTCAAGATATACACAAATTGATTCGAACACCTAAATTAATAATAATAATAATAATAAAAATGGAAAGTTGTTATTGTCTTTATAGGTTTTCTTAATCACAAGATAAAATTTTGGGTAATGCTTTCATAAAAGTGAGATGCTGCTGAAATTTCATAAAAATTAGAAAGATATAATATACTTTTATTAGTAATTTTTTTTTGAATGATTAAGATGCATGAATGGTAAAATTTACGGGGACAATAAAATATATCTCGTTGTTTTGTGTAATGTGTGTTGGAATGAATTAAGGATAAGAAAGTGCTACAAATTTCTCTTACCTCTCTTTACATCATGAACATAATTAGTGAAAATATTGTAATTGAATTTGTAAAATACAGGATGCTACTGGCACATTTTTCTAATATATTAAAAATTAATTTAAAATTCTATCCGTAAAAAGGCTAGTTCAATTTTATAAAGAATACATAAAAAAAATAATTGATTTTTTTAATTTTTTTTAACTATTTTAAGTATTCTGACTTGTAATATTTTAATTAATTTTATAAATTTTAAAATTAATAATTATGAGCTTGAAACTTGAAATAACAGAAAATTTTTTAATTTTTAATTTTTATTATTAGACCGTACACTGAATGACTGATTTTATTAATTTTGATCATAAATAAGGATGATATCTAACTGTCCAAATCGATACGAAGACTTAATACCTAATTTGAGCAACGTGGACCACGTTCACCAATAATAAATTCTTGATGGGCCCGACCACTAAAGATCTGAAACATACACAATAATTAATTAGAGATAGCAAAACTCAAATGATTAAAAAACAGAATTTAAATTAGGACCGCCAAGTTTATCCTCATTTTATTTTTTTCATTGATTGATATATAAACAGGTATTTTTAATATGGAATAAAAATATAATTTTCAAATATTTCGGAGAAATTCAGGTGAGATTAGTATTAAATAAAAGAAAATGAGAACACAGCATTGGTAGTTGTTCGGACAAAATAAAACCGTTTGTTAACTAGTATACCAAGTTCGTTAACTTAAAACAGTAAAAAAAAAAAAAAAAAACGAATGCCTTTTCTTATTTTATTGCTGACTTGTGGACTTCCATGTTACACTCTCTCTCCACTATGGAAACACAAAGTCCAGTCTCTTCAAGTTCCCATCTTTAACCGTTAAAATTTCCTTCCAAGTGCTTTTTGAAGGTAACAATTCTCTCACACTTTCCAGGAAATTAATGGCCTTTTGTTTCATGGTGATATACAGTTAACTATGGATCATGGTATATGAGGATATTATAAACAAGGAAAGTGAAGTTGTACGTTCTGTATTTACTTAAAAAAATGGGAAGAAGAAAGGGTAGGGCCGGTTTCAAAGTTGAAAAGGTTTTGGCGTTCTTTAATCATCTCTTGGAGGAAAAGCCCTCTATTGCTTTCTTAATCCCCTTGCTTTTGGTTTGTTGGGGTATTGAGAAATGGGTTTTCTCTTTCTCCAATTGGGTTCCTCTTGTCGTTGCTCTCTGGGCTACTTTTCAGGCAAGTCCTTCAATTCACTTTTCTCCCGTTTTAACTTGATTAGTTTTGGTCTTAAATTTCTATTTTGGATGGTGATGCAGTTCTTTAGTTTGTATTTTATTATCATTTGTCATTAAACTTTTGTACTTGAAAAGTTTTATATTGTGGGATGTTAAAATTGGGATATACTTTGTTGAATTCTTGAGGTCTTATGAATCTCTTATTCATTTATGTTAAAAAAAGCTGCTGCTTTTAGGTGTGATTTACCAGAGAAGGACAACTTTATGTTGTTGAAAATCTTTAAATGCAAGTACAGTTTATATTTTCTAAAATGTGCACAGGCTTATCACTCTTCCCCCAGTGTAAACAAATGGTTGCGTATGGGTGGTCCAATCTGATTATAATGATTCCCTCTTACCTGTATTTTCTGTCCTTTGCCACAAATGTTGTGATCACTGTTTGTTGTTGCCCACCCTTTTCCTTTTTTCGGTTAGACTTTTATTCTGGTAAAGTTGACTTTGATTCTAGCAGTGGTTCCTAGATTAACAACATTACTTGCATCACTTTTTAGATAAATATGGGTTGCCATTGCAGAGTTAGGTTCCTCTTGTTCTTTCAGCAGGACATGTGAAATGCGGTAAAATGAAATTATTGTTTTCCCTCTGTAGTATTGCAGTCATCGACAGAAACTTCTTGTGGAAGACCTAAACAAGAAGTGGAAGCGAGTTGTATTGAACACCTCGGTATCTCTTCTTTCTTTTTTCTCTTCTGTGATTACCCAAAATTTCGTGTTAACTAGGTTCAGTCTAATAATCTGTTCACATATTTGCATAGCCAATAACGCCATTGGAACACTGTGAGTGGCTGAACAAGCTGTTGATGGAAATTTGGACCAACTATATGAACCCAAAGCTTGCAACAAGATTCTCATCTATTGTTGAGGTCGGGATTTTTTGATTGTTTTTAATTGGCTTGTGTCATATAATCACTTTCACTGAAAATTTTCTATCCCATGCCAAGGTTTATTTGTTCATTATTGTCTGAGCTCCAAGATGTCTGATGGCTGTGTTTATATTTATGCCATCTAAATTTTCTTATGATCTTGTTTAAAAGCTAAAAGAAAAGGCACATTCCAAATGTCTGCTCTTTGTGGGGTTTTGTGAACGACACTGTGGCAGGACTACAGTTGCGCAGTGGCTTTCTTATACCACAAGAAAATCGTCTAGGAAAATGAAGCTGCAATAAAAGTGATTTCCCATCACACTCTTGTTTCCTAACTTACTAGAAAGGGGCTCTAGAACTCTGACTCATTCCCACTTGTCATAATTTCTTGGGAATCGATCATAAGAATACATGATCATTTGAAAAATGGTGGTTGATTGATTTGGTATCACACTTCCATTTCTTTACTACTAGAAAGGGGGCTAAGGCATTGTTCCTACCTTTTGATATTTTTTTTTGCTATTTTTTGATCTAAATGAACTTTCTCTTGCATATATGAAGGTGTACTCATGCACACACTTGCGTGTATTTATGGTTCTTTGTGAGATCAAACAAAAAAGTTCAACATTTTTCTTTGCAGAAACGTTTAAAACAACACAGGTCGAAGCTCATCGTAAGTGATATGTGTATTTTCTCCTCTATTAATTTCCATGAAAATATAAGTTAAGATTAACATTATTGTACATGTTTCCTGAGAAAATAGCACCCTTCATGTAGGAAAAAATTGAGTTGCAGGAATTTTCACTTGGTTCATGCCCACCTTATCTGGGTCCACACGGGACTTGTTGGGCAACTTTAGGTGATCAGGTTTGGTTCCATTTTCACTTTCTGAATTTTGTTTGCCATTTTATCCCTTCGTATAGCTTGGAAGATATCTACATATAATTTACCTAATGCTTGCTAATATTACCTTACAATTAAATGTTAATCAACAAGGTCAACCACTGTTTTTTTTTTTTTTTTTTTTTTCTGTTTATTGTCTTACAAGCAACCTTATGTTTCTTTGCCTTTTGAAAATTTCTGATGCATTTGGTGGATCCAGTTATTCATTTAGTGCAAAAGACAGTTGGAGTATGCAAGTGCTCTTGTTGAAATATTACATTAATGATGTTAATGATTGGCCTATCGTATATGTTCTAGTAATCAACAGTGTGCATTTTGACATTGACTTTGCTAAATATGTGGAATAGCAATAAAGTTCCAACAAGAAATACTGAAGTTCACAGCAAATAATGACTTAGTATCACAACAGTTTACAAAATTTAAGTCTTTTGTGAAACTGCATGGAAAAAGTCAATCTAGCTTATCTTAATTAGTTCATTATTGATTCACAGCAAAGAATGACTTGGTAGTATCACAACAGTTTACAAAATTTAAGTCTTTTATGAAATTGCATGGAAAAAGTCAATCTAGCTTATCTTAATTATTTCATTATTGAGCCTTTCATGAGTTGAATCTAGTTGTTCACTAGACAAGCTCATCAATACATTCCAACTAGACTTGTTACTATGAAACTCGTGCTAGTTCCAAACAACAAAAATGACCTCAAAGGAACCTTCAATAATCAAAGAGAAACAAAATTATGGAGTTTGTTAATTTGATTGCATCTTGAACCCATATTGGTATGAATTTGTAAAGAACATACAATTGTCTCTTCTTCAATACTCAATGATGCAAGTATAGGAATGGAAATTGCTCTAGAGATACGAGGAAAAGTTATTCCATTGGGAGCCTATGATTCAAAGGGCATTGCATTTTGGTCTGCATTCTGTTCCACTTTGTTATGGACGTATGAGTTATTGATTAAGCTAGGCACTGGATGATGAGAAGTGAGAACCAGTGCTAGAAGTGACTAAGCAAAGAATGACCTAGTTTCACAACAGCTTACAAAAAGTTAAGTCTTTGATGAAAGTACATGCAAAAAGTCAATTTAGCTTATCTTAAGTAGCTCATTATTGAGGCTTTCATGAGTTGAATTTAGTTGTTCACTAGACAAGCTCATCAATACATTCCAACTAGACTTGTTACAATGAAACTTGTGCTAGTTCCAAACAACAAAAATGACCTTAAAGGATCCTTTAAAAATCAAAGAGAAACCAAATTATGGAGTTTGTTAATTTGATTGCATCCTGAACCCATATTGATATTGATATGAATTTTTAAATAACATGCAATTGCCTCTGCTTGCAATTGCTTGGAAGATGCAAGCTAAAGTTATTCCATTGGGAGCCTATGATTCAATGGGCATTGCATTTTGGTCTGCCTTCTCTTCAACTTTGTTATGGACATATGAGTTAATGATTAAGTTAGGCACAAGATGATGAGAAGTGAGAATTGGGGCTCGAGGTGATTGAGTCTGATGTAATTAAGGTGGCTGATGAGCCAACTGCCAAATGAAAAATTAAATCATTTCACTTATAGGGTGTTTGACATTTAAGCTGAAACTGTTTTTCATCAAAATTTGAATATATTTTGCTTTAAATTTATTTTTTTTAGTGTTTTTGGATCATTTTAATTGTTGATGTCAAAAATGAATTTTTTTTTGAAAAACATTATTTTAATGTATTTCCAAGTGAAAAATAACTTGAAAAACATCTATCATACTCCCAAATACTCTCTTAGAGCAATGACTGAGCATTTCTGTTGAAATGTAAGGTGTTTAATGAAGAAAGAAAGGGGAAAGTTAAAGCACAATATATACATTATATAGACGAATACAATTTATACCAAATTGTTCCAGTAATTTTTCTAACTTGATGTGTTATTCCCTCCTTCAAACAGTAATTTTTTCTCATATTTTCACGTGCATTATTTATGCATTTTGACAGCGAATTATGAACTTGGGTTTCGATTGGGACACCAGTGACATGAGCATTTTGTTGCTGGCTAAGCTGGCAAAGCCATTAATGGGAACTGCTCGGATTGTTATAAACAGCCTCCACATCAAGGGTGAGGTATGTAAAATCATTTATGTTTTCTGCATGCTAAATAATTTTGTGTTGGCACTGGTTGATTGATCAAAATGTATATGGCTAATGGCTTGATTTTATGTGTTCTTCATGGATATCGACACCAGAAAATGAATGTAAGAGAACCATCAAGTATCTTTTACGTGACCTTCCCTCATTTGTTTGACCTTCCCTCATTTGTTTGGCGGGATCAGTTATTTGTACATATTAGTTTTTTTTACCTCTTTGGCTACACTCTCTCTCTCTCTCACACACACAAACACACAAAAAAAGAAGCAAGCACACACATGGCGGTGATTTAATATTAACATCCAAAAGTAAGTTTATAAGTTGGTAATGATGGTCACATTCTCTCAGCCCTATGATTTTTTGTTACATCATTGCCTATGTTAGCCTATAGCTCCTTTATATGCCACCATAAACATTCAATGATCTCATTCCTGGGGAACAATTTGTAAGTTTGTGCCCCAATTCTTTCTCACTCTTTTCCACTCCTCTGCTTCATACTCTTCTTCCTTTCTCCCTCTCCCTTTCCAACCACTTTAAAATTCGAAGCTCTAAGTAGTTTTGAAGTGCTTCTAGTAATTTTAAAAAATGCTTCTTCTCAACGCATCCATATCCTTGAGATCTTCCACTCCTTCCTTATTGCTTGGGATTTATCTGCAAAATCTTGCAAAGATCTGAAAATTCATTGCTGTGGGAGATGAACATTTGGAAATGCATTTTCTATACTGTTTACAATGTGGAGCTACTCAAGGGAGAGGATATAGGTTCTGTACTTGGGAGATATGCAAGCATAGAATACTTTTTCAAACATTTTTTTTATTAATATCACTGTAATCCTATTTGGGACTGTCAATTTTTTTTGTGCATTTAATTTCTTGTTTCTTAAGCAAGCTATTCCTAAATTTCGGATTTTATTTGGCTTTCACGTGCATCAGTTTTTTCCTTTTGAGGTTGCTTTTTAATCACTCATCTTTTTTTTCTTTTAACAGCTTCTCTTGATGCCAGTTCTGGATGGGAGAGCAGTTTTGTACTCATTTGTGTCAACTCCTGAAGTAAGAATAGGAGTTGCTTTTGGAAGTGGAGGAAGCCAGTCACTACCTGCCACAGAGCTGCCCGGCGTTTCTTCTTGGCTGGTGTTTTTTATTTTTTATTTTTTATTTTTTAACTTATTGTATTCACATGAATTAGTAGTAAATTTTATATTATTTCTGTTTTCATTATTGTTATTATTACATGGAATTTTCTTGCCTCTATTCTAGCCTCTTGAATGAAGTATTTAGAATTCATCATATTTCTTTTTAGCTAACTTACGACATGTACGGTATTTAGTAGTTCATAATGATGTATCTTGCTGTACTTCCTTAATTGTGTTTGTTCTATTCTGCCTCTATTCTAGTTCTTCCAGTACTATTGGTCTTATAAGTGTTGTTCTTTTTCTTTAAAATTTCAGGTCAAGGTTTTAACTGACACCTTAGTTAAGACAATGGTTGAGCCTCAACGTCGTTGTTACTGCTTACCAGCAGTAGATTTAAGGAAAAAGGCTGTTGGTGGAATTGTATTTGTGTCAGTCATCTCAGCTAGAGAACTTTCTAGAAGTAACCTGAGAGGAAGCCCACCAAGAAGGGAACAAAGTCATTCGTTAAATGGTAGTTTGGTAGAGCATTTTGATGATAAAGATCTGCAAACATTTGTGGAGGTCGAACTTGGACAGTTAACAAGGAGAACAGAAGTGAGACCAGGCTCAAGCCCTAGATGGGATTCAACATTTAACATGGTCTTACATGAAGATACAGGAACTCTTCGATTACATCTTTACAACTGCCCACCCAACAGTGTGAAGTATGATTATCTAGCAAGTTGTGAGATCAAGGTACATGCTGACTCTTATTTTGTGTAAATTATAGAGCAGCAGGTCACTTTCATTGGGTTTACTTATTGTGTGAGTTTCAGCCTTTTGTCACATGTTTTAAACATTAGCCAAAAGTTGGCGTACAGCATGCAATTATTTTTTGTTATTGTTGTAGGAGATTGAGGTTTTCAAATGAGGGGAGGGTTTTTATTTCTTAATTAGTTAAACCATCATAAGCACCCTATATTGGTCATCACAGGATATTTTTATGAATTTTTCATGAATAATTTCATCTCAAAAACTTAGGAGCTTAAATCTTATTGTTCTTTATTAAATTACCACTAAACTTTAATTGATTGATTTTATTTGTCATTGAGTGATTTTTTTAATACACATATTATGTAAATTTGTAAACTACATCATTCATGCCTTGTAGATTGTAATGCACGAAGTCATAAGACTGCAATGTTAAAATGCGTTGCCATTGCAGCCAAGTCTCCTAAAAGAAAGACTTAACATTTTCAAGCATTATATATATCTCCAAAAATGAAACGAAGGCAGAGCCAAGTTTCAGAAATAAACGTGACTCTAAATTCATGGATGCAACAAGAGTGTGTGCTTTTGACTTGTATTGCCTGAAATTTGTTCATCTAGACATCCCTGATTTTTTTCCTTCAGAAAAATATCTGTGTTGCAATTAATTCAGCATATTCTTTTCTTGGTTTGTACAAGCAGATGAAGTATGCTGCAGATGATTCAACAGCGTTTTGGGCAATTGGACCTGACTCTGGTGTAATTGCCAAACACGCTGAGTTTTGTGGAAACGAAGTTGAAATGGTGGTTCCATTTGAGGGAGTTACTTCAGGAGAGGTAGCACACGAAAATTTATTGTGACTAGCTACTTGTTTTTGAGGTGCTGTGTTGTATCGATATATTTCTCTTGTTGTGTGTAACAGAAGCTAGTTATGATGGAGTCTTAAAGCCTTGACTAGCCTTAGGTCATCTTTTGTTGCATCAATTGTAAAATTTCAGCTGCTGTAGATACTAGTTTGAATCCCAGATAAAATCAAATGTGGTTGATTTTGTTTCCTTTTGATGGAGTTCTAGACTAAATTGTGATACAACTTTGCACCCGCACAAGCATAGACTACTGTTGGTTTCAAATTTTGAGTATTTGATAACATGCAATTGTTTTTAAACTTTCACTGTGTTATATGCAATTGATGTCAAGTAACTCATTCTAACTTGTGTCAGTAGAGGATTTAATGATGATAACTAAGCCATTTCTCTTGTTTATATGCATGAGGCAGTTGACTGTCAAGATTGTAGTTAAAGAATGGCAGTTCTCTGATGGTTCCCTTAGCTTGAACAAGTTCAATGTTAGCTCTCAGAAGTCGATGTATGGATCATCAAATCATCTTTCAAGAACAGGAAGGAAGATTAATGTGGCTATCATGGAGGGAAAAGATCTGATTTCAAAAGAAAGATCTGGAAAGTGTGATCCATATGTTAAACTGCAGTATGGAAAGGTAGGATTCTAGGTTCTTCATAAATGATGAATTTGAACCTGAAGTGGACCCATATACATAAATGCCTCATGAGAGTATTTACGTTTGATTCTGATCATGCTTCTAACCTATCTCCTCAGGTCCTACAGAAAACACGGACTGCACACAATTCTAATCCTTTATGGAATCAAAAGTTCGAATTTGATGAGATAGTAGATGACGGATGCCTTAAGATTAAATGCTACGGCGAAGAAACCTTTGGAGATGAAAACATTGGTAGTGCAAGGGTAAATTTAGAAGGTTTGCTGGAGGGATCAATCAGGGACATATGGGTTCCCCTTGAAAGAGTGAATTCAGGAGAATTAAGGCTTCAAATAGAAGCAGTCAGAGTCAATGACTCTGAAGGATCACGGGTATGATTATATCATATTTAAGGTTTAACAATACTGTATTTCCTGTAGTTTACTAAAATGCATTTTGAAAATAAAAAAGCCATTTCATGGCATTAAAAATTAAGGCAGTCACCTGACACCATAATAATGTTTGAAAGATGCAAAAGCTTATTTCATCTGGATATGCGAAGGTGTGTTGACCTGTAGACATGTAAAACATATTAGGCTGACTTGCTTGCTTGCTTCGCTGATGTATATCAGTCTTTGAAGTTCAGATTTGTTCATAACCACCTTGTTTTTAAGGGTGCAAACAAGCTGTAGTTTTACCAAGCTATTACGAACAGCTTGTTGTCAGCGATCTAATGTTCTGAAATCCTTATAGCTAATGATATTATTGTTTTTTTTTGTTCCTCGAATATGCTTAGGGTTCTGTCTCAGGTTCATTCAATGGTTGGATTGAACTTATCCTTGTTGAAGCAAAAGATCTTATTGCTGCTGATATTAGAGGGACAAGTGATCCATATGTGAGGGTGCAGTATGGAAGCTTGAAGAAGAGAACAAAGGTATGTGGTCTGGTTTATGCCCTGCTGTTGCTTCTGTTGGATGTTACAACACTACAATCACTTACCTACCGTGCCTTGTATTGCCTTTCAGGTTATGTACAAAACTCTGAATCCTCAATGGAATCAGACCTTGGAGTTCCGTGATGATGGCAGTCCCTTAGAGTTGCATGTGAAAGACTATAATGCCTTGCTTCCAACCTATAGTATAGGTGATTGTGTTGTAGAGTATCAGGGATTGCCTCCAAACCAGACGTCTGACAAGTGGATACCTCTCCAAGGAGTAACAAAGGGAGAGATCCACGTTCGGATAACTAGGAAAGTTCCAGAACTACAAACAAGAAGCAGTTTGGAGGCTGATGCATCTTTGACCAAATCACACCAAATTTCTTACCAGGTGATGATGATGTGTTACAGGATGATAATCCTGTACACCACCTCTAGACCAATCAATTTGACATTCTCAAGTCTTTATTTTGTATAATCACTGCTACTGTTTCTAAATTTAAGCTTTCTACAGGATCCCTTTAAGCTAGTGACCAATATTTAACGATGCCATGTGATTATCTCTTTCTTTGCAACACCCGAGTTTTTTCAGTCCATACTTTTATTTGTGCTCTTTTGATTGGATCCATGATGAAATCTGATCTGATTATTATGTTATTCATGAATTAACATATGCTTTCAAGTCTGAAGTTGTTTCTTTGAATGGGTTTTGACCAGATGAAACAATCGATGATCAAGTTGCAGTCTTTGATTGAGGATGGCAACCTGGAGGGACTCTCGACAGCCCTGAGCAAGATGCAAAGCCTAGAGGACAAACAAGAAGAGTACACGGTACAGCTTGAGACTGAGCAAATGCTTCTACTTAACAAGATAAAGGAGCTTGGTCAGGAAATTATGAGCTCATCATCTTCCTTGAGCAGTATGTGATGCTTCTAAACTCAGATCATGAGTATCAGGTTAAGAAATCGGGCTTTCATGTTTCACAATACTCGTGCCACTGCTCATTTAAATTTTTTTAAAATATTTTTAGTTTAAAAATACTTTCTTTTAAAATATCTAAATCAACAAAAAAAAAAAAATTAAGGCAAAAAAAGAAAAACTTCTAATTTTTTTTTAAATATTTTAAAATACAAAAACAAATATTTAAAAATCAAAATTAAAAATGAGTGACGATATTAACTGCATTTCAAATGAGTTTGCTGGAAGAAGTATTTTTGAAGCTTAGACGAAATGATTACTTTAAAATTTATTTTTATACTGATTCGAAGGTGTACTTGTTTTGATTATAAATAATCATCTTATTCAATCCCACTAATAAGTATTTTATGGGGCTCGGTGGGTTATATTCTTATAAAATCTCTCATATAAAAAAAATATATTTAAACTTGGTTAAAAACCTCTTGAATAAAAAATATATATTTAATCTTAGTTAATAGTTAAAATATGATTCGGAGTTAACTAAGATGACATGATTTTTGAAAGAATAATAAGAAAAAAACACCAAACCATATTCCTTTTTAACAATTTTCAGAAGAGAAGAAAAAAGTATCTTTAACTAATCCAAGCCCAAGACATCCTTATAGTGTAGTTTTTGTCCAAAATGTTACATTTCACCTAAGAGAAAAAAACCCGCAAAATTCTGACAACAAAAAATCTTCCCTTCACTATCTTTTCTTTCAACTCCTGTAATTGAAAAACACAACAAAAGTCTCAACTTTAAAATTATCAAAATCACCACTAAGAACTAAAACCCCTACAAAAGATAACGAATATTATAAAACAAAAAATAAGATAGAAGAATTTACGTAGTTTATTTAATTAATCTAATTATAATGTTTGGTGATATAAAAGATAAGATGAATAAAAAAATATATCATATTTCTAATTTTCAAGAGAGACAATCAAAAGGGTTTCTAATGCAAGAAGCCATGAGAAATTATGCTTCAAGCCCTGAAGGCTGATGATAAAAAAAAAATCTACAAGATTAATAAAGAAGAGTAAAGATGGATGACTTGCAATGCTTATTGAAGAAATAAATAAACTTACTATAAACTTAAGAGCTATATTCTAATAAAAGATGCAAAATATTCAGATGGTATTGAACATTTAAAAGAATCAAAAGCTAATTTACTAGAGATCGGTACTTTAATTAATGAAATTCCAATTGAATCATATCCTAAAAAAGATGACATCATTGATTTTGATCTTAATGATGTCATTGTTGAATGCAGGCTATCAACGCTTCCTTTTAAGAAGCTAGAATCAAATATAAATAGACCTATTAGTAATTCAAAGATGTCAAATTCTAAAACTAAGAGTGGGAAGGCTAAAAATTTGTTGGTTTTTGATGACTTATTAGAGAAAGTGAAGGGCAATAAGTTAGTGAATAAAAAATATGAGATGTAATTAAATTACTTCATGGAGTTCTCTGACAACATATTTAGAGTTGTTATGGATAATTATATGAATGATGGTGGTGATACTGACATTACTCATCATGATCTTGCATTTGATGAGTTAGCCAAGAGGAGAGAAAAAAAGAGAGAGACCATTGTGAAGAAAAAAATAATGTTGAGGGAAAAAAAAAATATGAGAGATTTAATGCAAGTGAGAGGGTTATAAATAATGTTACACACACACACACACTATAACAAGCCTATATAAAATAATACTGTTGATTCTTTATTGCATGATTATTTCAACATATTACCCATTAATGATGTTTTTATTGTTGATTTGAGGACAAGTCCTTTTGAGAAAAAAAAAAAAAAGAATGATGAGAATCAACAAGTAATATCAAAGAATCTATTAGAGGTATCAATTAGACTTATTACAAATTACAAAACTAATAATGTCAAAGATGAATTTAATGGTCTAAGTCAAGACTTAGTAACTCATTTATATTAAAAAAAATAACGTGTTTGAAGTCAAACTTGAAATCTACTAATAAACAAGAAAAGTTAGAAAAAGATTGTTTTCCATATTATTTGTAAATTCTTACAAGGAAATGATTTAATTACATGTTGAATCCATATTTTCAAGGATTTCTTACTTTCTAAGAAGATCAATTAAGAAACAATTTTTATTTTACAAGGATTTTTTAAGCACCAACAATCATTATTTTATAAGGACAATAAAAACAATTTTAAACTTATTTTTTCTAATATATATTTTTACACAAATAACCATAACTTTTAGTCTAACTATTAAATTAGGTTAAAATCTTTTCCAGAAGGCTTTAAAAGCCTTTTTTTTTTTTGTTAGGTTGAAATTTTATAGAAATAAGAGGTTTAAAAAGCTTTGTGATGAAGCATAAAAGTTACTGTGCAAGACTTGTATTATTTTTCTAATTGGTTTAAGATTATTTTTTCTATTCAATTAGAACTCTTTTGTTATTCTTTTAACCTTATTTATGATGTTTTACATAGTATAAATAAAGTTATATAGTTTGTATTAGTTTTTTTTTTAACGGCCTTGGTTTTATTTCAAAATAATATTATATGTGTGTGAGGTTGTTCATGCTCTTGGTTCCTCTTCAAATTCTTTAAGACTTATCAAATATTAATTGTCTTTATGGTTTTTTTTTTGTACTTTTAGCTCTTGATTATCTATAATTAATGGGTTAGGGTTTTTCATCCAGTAACTTTAGTTCCTTGGTTAAGGTAATTATTGGGTCAGGATTTTTTATCAATCTGATTTTAGTTTTCTTAGGTTATTTCTATATTGTTTATGGTTTCAAGGGTTTTTATCCTCTAGGCTCACATCACTTTGTTTTCACCATAGTTATTAAACCCGGACCAACTCAGCGGGTTGACCCGAGACCCGGTAGACTTGGGGGCTGGACCGGTCCGGGTTTATCAAAAGATCGGCCGATGCAACGACTTGGTCAAACCCGGCCGACCCGGGCGAGACCCGACGTTTTTTTTTTTCAAATATGAGATTTGAAACCCATTAGTATATATACTTTATGTTCCCAAGAAAAAAGACTATTTTTTCAATGTGGGATAAAAAATCTTTTGGTTTAAATACTTAAACTTAAAAGAATAACATAATATCTTTTTTAATGTGAGATTTGAAACCTATTAGCATATATACTCTATGTTCCTAAGGAAAAAAGCTATGTTTTTTCAATGTGGGATTTGAAACCCATTAGTATATATACTCTATGTTCACAAGAAAAAAGCTATGTGTTTTTCAATGTAGGATAAAAAACTTTTTAAAATATTATTTTAAACTTCATTATTTATAATATATATAGCTTATATTTACATGTATTTTTTTTTTAATTTTTTCATATAAAATATTAAAACTTTATTTTTTTTTAATTTTCCAGGTTGATCGAGGTTGACTCGAGTTGACCCATAAAACTTGGGACCCGACCCCTTGGTCGGGTTAGCCCCCTTGCTAAGTTTAATAATTATGGTTTTCATCACCTTCATTGTAAAGAAAGAGCATTCTGTAGTTGCGATAGGTATATAAAGAGTTAAGATTAGTTGAATTAATTTATTAGTTAAATGATATTTTTTTTTTTAATCTTTTAAAAGCTTTCATTACTCTGCTTAACTAAGAAAGAGTAGAATTTATGACACTTTGGATTTTTTTTTCATCAAGGTCATAATGTTATAATTGAAACTTCAAATGAAGTTTTTCTTGCTCATTAAAATTTTTAGGATAAAGCTTTTTAGCCAAATTGCATACATCATCAACTTTGAATGAGATATAAGAATTTTGAGGACATAATGATGAATTTATAATAAAAAGCTCAATTATTTGATCACAAAATTTATTATTTAACTCTTGCAATTGAAAATCAATTACAATTATAAATATATCAATTTTGAGAAGATGTTCTAAAGTTGTGAGAAATTCACTTTGACGAGGAGACCTCCATAAGCTCTTATATATGGTGCTTTAAAATTAAGAATATCAATATCATTTTATACACAAAATACTTTGACACTATAAAGTAAAGGTTATATCCATCATCTCATAGCTTTTGAATGAATGACTTTTTAGTTTAAACTAAACTTATGGTATTGACAAAGTCTTTATCTTTTTTGTTGCAATGCTGGACATAAACATCACATATAATTTGTGTTTTTAGGTGCAAAATATAAAAAAAAAAAATCAAAAGATGTTAATGCTAAATAAGTTGTTTTAGGATAACTTTATTAAAAATAATTTTATCCATATTTAAATACAATATTAATAACTTTACACGTTTTAATGCTAATATAACTCTTTTTTCAGAACCAATGTTGTAGTACCTTTCACATGCACATGGAAAAAAGGCTTCTATGTTTTTTTTTTTTTTTTTGCCTCATAACTTCATCAATAATGATATAAAATGTTGAATTCTCAATCTTATCATGATTCAACCTTCACATATTGCTAATAAAGATACTCAAAAGAATTCTATATATAAGAAGAATATTTAGTGTTTTGACAGGAGCAAAAAACAAGTATGGCTTTCTACGAGCTTCAGAAGTTCAATAAAATTACCTTGTTTTTTTAACCATGTCTTTCATCGTGGCCTTTAAAGGCATATGCTTGGGAAGCTTGCCATCGAACAATATCAATTATAGCTTTGAGGTATAGGTAATTATTCTCAACTTCTTATGATGCTCGTTTATCTATCAAATTAATAATATCTCGTAATTGATTCATTAAATGTTCACAACATTTCACTGCAATTCTATGTGGTAAATTTTCATTCCCAACATGGCCCAACAAAGACAATGAATCCTATCATTTATCTTTCTCCAATAAACAAAGCTTTTGGATACAAAAGCATATGATCCTGACCTTCTTGTTGGCTTACCAAAAAAGGTAGTGAGCGAGATAAAATATAGCCTTCACTGAATTAAAGCACGTTAGCTAACTTGAAAATGATTTAAGCAAAGAAGCTTGGAATCGACAATGGTGTTTTCCATCTTTTAAGAAATGATACTTTAAACATATAGATTGAAATGGAATGGATCTATTTTGAGATAAACATGATGAATTTCTATTATTTGGTTAACATGAATATCCCATATAATTAAATATAATCTTGGATCATGTTATAAAAAAACAACATTTATTTTTTCAAATTAAATTCTTCAATATTTAGAAAGATGTTCATTGAGTTGTTTAAATTTAAGAGTTATTTCATCAAGATTTTAGAAAGGAGATTCCATGTTTGAAATAATAGCTACAACAAATGCATTGTTTTCCAACATATTGACTTCTGGTTTCTTAAAAAAAAAATTTAGATTTTTTTTTTTTACATCCTACTCTTAAAACTTAACTCAAATCAAAATAAATCTAAAAAATATCATTATTGTTGGTTCAAAATATAGATTACTAAATATCAAAATAAAACCAATATATTGAATACATGATTATCATCTATCTAATTAGTATTTTTAAACATTCAAGTAATTAAAACTCTAAAGAATTCAATTTTGTATAATTCATAAAAATTCATCAAAACCTTAAATGCAAAAAAAAATATAAAATATAAAATTCCACACACCAAAATTTAGAATTATCTTAAATTCTTGTTTGAAAAATTACTATATTTACATTATGGTCCAACAAAATATCTTTAATAGGATAAAATGATTAAATTACCCATGTAGTTTGATTCGAATTACATATGACAAACCAAATCCCATTTATAACAGACCTAATCCATCTAAGGCATTCTATCAAACATCTTATAAGCATCATCAATTCACCAGCCCTGTCATAGCAAACAAAAGAAACTCTTCCTTATAATTAGAAACTCAAAAATTACCAAACTCGTTAGTGTAATAAAAAATCACCAAACCCTCAACAAAATCCAAAAGTGTTTTTAATCAATTGTAAGAGTGATCCGGGGAGACGATTTGTTGTTCACCAGAATTGAAACAGAACTCTTCTCAAATTTTGACCCTTTCTCTGTACCTATTTTCTTTGTAGTTTACGAAGCTTTAAATGCAACTCTTCTCACATATGCCATCTTATTGGACTAGCACTTATCCAACTCCTCCATTACCAAGTCAAGCTCAAAGAATAGGCTCCTACGATTCAGACACTTCATCAAGAAATTGACCATTTGGATAATCGTTTATAAGTTTTACTCTTCAAGACTGGTTCAAGATACGCAATCTAGATTGTATCAAAGGTCTTGCATATGCTTCAACTATCAAAGCATTATGCTTGGCCAAAGCCATTACCAAGGCCATGAGCGAATTAGTTTCTCCCTTCCTACCACCCTCACCTCTAACAAACCTAAAAGAAAGAAAAAAAGAATTACTGCAGCAACCAGTGGCAGAAGCTAACGATTGGCTTCGTACGCATTGTCTGAGAGGAGGATAATGAATGCGTGTAAATCCATTTGTCAATGGTGATTGTTGTGGGTTTATGGTATGAGATCGTGGTTGGTGAGAGAACATAGAGAATGGAAGGTGGCTGTTAGGCTTAGTGTCTAGGGGAAGAAGATGGGTGGAACAACCAGTGTAATATTTAATATACGAGATTAAAAGAGTATTTTAATATTGAATTATAATAATAATTTTGTAAATAATTAAATATTTTTTGATTTTTTTTATAGGATGATGAAAAATGTTAGTATGCGCATAAAATTTAGAAGATAAAAGATAATTTTTTAAACTATAAACAGTAATTATAATTTGGATCAAAATATATGATTTTTTATGTAATTTTTTCTCAATTTTTTAGGAAATTTTTTCTCTAAGTTTGGGGTGCCCTACCACTAATGTTGTAAGTCCGGCAGTTTAACACTAAAATTAAATTTTTTGATTTCTAATCTAAGTATGCTAGTATGAAGTGTGTAATATTTTAAGATATGATATTATATATTTAGTATCTTATTCTATATAAAAAAAAGGGTTTTAATTTAATATACAAATACCACTAACTTAATACATTTAAGTATCAATATTTATTGAAAGTGTAAATTGAAAAATATCTTTTTGTATTCATAATATTATTAAGTGAAAAATACATAATTAAAATCTAACTGAAGATTAATGGAATATTTTGTAATAAATAAAAGGAGGGAAAAATACCCCTCATAGAAAATAATTAATCCCTCGAAAGTATTTATAAGAACTACCTTGTAGTAGGGTAACAGGTTATTGATGAATTTTTTTTTATGGGTTTCAAGGTGTGTATGTGTCAAAGATTGGCACTTTTACTTCCACACATGAAATTAAAAAATTAATAATAATTAAGGCTACAAAAAATTTATAAAATTATTAATTTTAAAACTCATAAAATTAATTAAAATGTATATAAATTAATATAGAAATTTATGTTAATAAAAAAAATATTAATTGTATTAGACAAGAATTCAATTGAATTACGAACAAATTTGTTATTTATTGTAGTTTTGTTTTAAGTTTTACAAATAAAATTGTTATTACATTAAACCAGTAAATTCTCTTTTTATGATTTTTATTTGATACTTTGTTTGGAAATATGGTACATCTCAAGTTCTGTTAATTTTTAAATTTTTTTTTTATAAATTTTTTTTTTATATATTTTTAGATTATTTTAATAAGCTAATATCAAAAATATTTTTTAAAAAATAATAATAAAAATAATATTTTAATATATTTTAAAAATAACCGAAATATATTTCCAAATACTCTCAAATCCCTCATTCCAGCTTCCACGTTACCGGGACTAAATTTAACCATTTTTTATATCTTTGAATTAGACTGATAGTTAAGAAACTGTCTTCTCCTGAATGAATTGTTGTAGAGCGTTCATTATAGTTAAGAGATAAGGATAGAACCCTATACGAATTCAATGCAAGTATATCAGTAATGAAGAAATAAACTGTATCTTTAACAGCCATCACATATCACGTTTCAGCTACTACAACAGCTGCTGGTTTCTTGGCCTTGGTTCCCATGCTCTCCTTTTTTCACTCCGCTAGAGGGACATGTCCTCGTATTTCGCATATGAACCTTATTGCTCTAACGGGATCCATTTATGTACAGAAGGCTTCATAGTTCTTATGTACGGTAATCGAAGCTGGCAGGTGAAAGTTATCACTGTTCTGAGAAAAACATTTACTAAATTAAGACATGAATACATCCACGTTTCCACCTCTTCGTGCTTGTTTTGGAGTGTGGAAAGCACCCAAAACAATTCCAAACGCAATTCTTTGTGAAATTTAGAGTTTGCTGATCCATCGATTAGTCCTAGATTGTTCAGCTTGCATGGCGCATGCATTTTTCTATGGACACTTTGATTATAATTTCCAATAATTGCATGAGAAAGAGGAATCGAATTATTTGATTGACAGAATAAAAGGATAAAGCAACAAGGTTTGCCTCCAAGAAGAGGTGGGTGAAATATTAATTTACATTGAACATTTACGAATAGATAGAAGTGTTCTGAAGTGGAACATGAACATATAACAGTGACGAAGAACAAGGGATTTTCCCTCACTTCGACATTGAAGTAAAATTACTGCTGCACCAACTCGACACTTGAAAGTTAGGAAAACTCCCCCTACTTCACAAGCATATAAGAAAGATTTCCAACGTGTACAATATCTGACTACAACATTATTCTTGGACATGAGCTGTTTGTCCCGAGTCACAGTTTCAAATACCCCACTTGAAGATAAAAAAAGGATAGATGTTAGTTAATTTTAACTTTAATTACAGCTTCACCAAATGGAGTCCAAATTGAATGGTTGCTCCTGCTGTGGCTGTGGCACTGAGTCTAAAACCTTAGAAGAAGAAGATGCTTGGAAATTTGAACCTAAATCAGTCCCAAACTGATCATGAACGATCCCATTTGTCAGAAACGAGTAATCAGTAGTTGTAGCTTCTCTTTGATGATAACTCCTGAGTTGCAATGCCTTAAGCAACAAAGAATTCGTTGTAAGATTTGAGCTTAGCAATCCTGGAGGCCATGAGAGTGAAGGGAGAGTTGCTGCTTCTCTTGCTGCAGACCAATTCATGTTCAAGTTCATATTTACATTGCTTTCGTTGTTGTAAGTGGGCGCCGACATATTACTGAACCCACTTGATGAATTGGCAATACGATTTAGGTTTGGTAACTCAATATCTCCATACTGATCATTGACAATTGAGTTTGTATCACATAGAGACCCTAGAGATTGCTGAGAGGATGGTTCCTGCTGCGGTTTTTTGACTGCTGTGCTCTTCTGAAATATCCTACAAACTACCCATTCCTCCTGTGACAACGAAACACCCAAGAAATTAGCTAGTCTTGTAAAACACAAATAGAACATGGCGTGGAGTACTGATAATTATAAAGCTGTAAGGATTGGTCAAATTATGCAAAGTATATATGCATTACCTTTGTGGACTTGAAAGGATGCCTGTTTTCTAGCCTGTACTCATGCATAACCCAGTTACTTTTCTCACCCCTCGGGGCTCTACCCTTGTAGAACACTAGGGTTTTCTTCATTCCTACCAGCACTCCTGCGCGAAAGATTTCCCTGTCTTTTCCTGTGGTTTTCCAGTAGCCTGCTTCAGTGGCTCTGTTGGTTCGAAGTCCAGTTGGGTATTTTCTGTCTCTCAGGCTAAAAAAGTACCATTCTTTCTCCCCCATGGATGCCTTGCCTGCACCATGTATACATGTTAATTTTGAATCATGAGGTGAAGCTGTTCAGAAAATAATACTTCAATTTCCTGGAAAAGAGAAATTAAATTTCTTTGTTGAAATGCAATTTTTTTCCATTTAAAAATTGAAAAACTAGCTTTTTAGTTTTTAAAATTCGTACTGAGTGTGGAGAAGAGGTTTTCAACAGATTTTGTTTTCAAGTTTTTACTGTTTTTCAAATAAAAAAAATAAACAATATAATCTTTTTTCCTTTCATATACAAGAGCTTTATAGCAATATAAAACGTTAAAATTATTTTGTTTTATGTTTTAATATTTATGTAGTATCATTATTTTAATTTTTACTATAAATATAATATAAATATTTTCCTTTTCTTTTGTGTTAACAATATAATTAACTTGAAATGAAATAAAATTAATATTCTATAATTCCATTACCACATGTACACAATATTAAGATTAGTAATATAAATTAAATTCTTAGTTCTTATAAAAAACAATAGCTGTAATCTTGATATATTTCTCAATTTTTTCGTTGGAAAATGTTTTCTTCATTTTTAATAAATCAACACATTTTCTATTTTTCAATGAAAAAGGAAAACTTGAAAATGAAAGAAAAACCAAAAAAAGAAAAAAAATATTTTCTTATTAGTTAACAGATCTTTGAGTTTTCTTCTGGATTCATTTGAATTCTCCACTACGAAACCAGTTAATCAAAGAAGAAAGAAAGAGAGAAAATAATAGTTATGTTTAGCATGAATATATATATATATATGCATTGTCAACGATCTCCTAATCGCTTATGGTTTATGTAAGCAGTCCTTAATCTGTAGCCTACTGGCATGTCTCCTCTATTTAATAAATTTCAGGTTTGAATTCACAAAACAGTAAACTTGTGAAAACGGAGTGAGAATTGAGTTGAGAAAAATCGAGAGGCATATATATATATATATATGTTCCACCTCTATTTTCATCTGTTTCTATGCAAAATAAACTAATTATCATTAGAAATACTTGTTAAATTGTGTCTGACTTAATGAAATTTGGTTGAAAAAAATTATTTGATGCTCGGAGTTTATAAAAAAATTAATATTAAAAAGAAAACGACATGAATTAATATGGGATGGATTTTTAAAATTTATGCTTCTAAATTAAGTTATTAATCTCTCAAGAAAACGTGGGATGTATTTTATTTTTCTTATAGGAGAATATTGATCAAAGTGCAAACACCTGAACCATTAATGGAGAACAGCAGGGAAAATTAAGCAGAAACAAAAGTTTAAGAGAAAGATGACTTGATTCCAGACATGCAAGGAAGAAAATAGCAAAAATTATGAAGCAAGAAGTACCTGGGAGATCCCAGGGTTCACACTTATTGAGATCAACATCCACAACAGCTTTGGACGTGAAGCTGATATCAGAAACCTTGCGTGTTAAATAACAAGTAATTAGCTCTTCATCTGTTGGATGGAACCTGAATCCAGGAGGAAGACTTTCCTCCATTTTCGATCCTGACAGAGGTTAAAATTAAGCAGACAAGACAGTATTAAAAACCCCAGAGAGTACGGATGATGCTCGCAGACAAAGCCTCACAACATCAATAAGATCAAGAAGAGGGAGATGGTCCTTTTATAAATCACCCTTCAAGGAGAAGCAGCAGCTATGGGTAGTCCATTTTTTAAAATTTTTAATCATTTTTAATCATGATAGCACTGACAAAGACGGTGCACTGAAATCTTTATCTTCTTACGACAACTAATTCTCTAAAATGCCAACTAGAAACTTGGTTTACCAAAACTATCACTAGGGTTTTAAGGATATTACAAAAATACCAAACATTTGTGGCGTTGACGATGATTATGAGACGAAGAACTGGGATAGTTTTACGGCAAAATCTTGGTGCGAGAGGGGTTGAGCCTTGGTTACACCAGATTTGATTATATGTTTCTTCCATGAACTTACTAGTCCAACCACCTTCACCCATTTCTACCAACCCAACGCTAGTCCAATGAGAACATTATGTCTTGATCACCACTATACCCATCAATATATTATATATTAACACTTGTCGGTTCTTGCATCATCTCTCTGTCTGTTTGTGTGACATGAGAGTGTTTAGTTTTTTTCTATTGATAATATTATCGCCTAGCATGTTTGATACATATTAATTATGGACACATATAACATAAAATATACATCTTCAGTGTTTGAAGGAAAAGATCAAAATTGCAGTTAAAAAAAGAGGAGAAAAGATGGCAGAGGAGAAAAGATGGCAATTTGTTATTCGTTATTAGAAGCTCGATTTGGCATTCTAGTTTCTAGGTGACAGATATAATATATGGAAGTACAACTTTTCTAAACAAAATATATGAATAGTAATTTTACCCGTACGTTTTTATAAAACTTCATCTTCATTTATCTTAATGAAAATTAATATGGAGAGAGTTTTACCTTCATGGAGATGAATAGAGTATGCTCTACCTTGATAAACCTCCACATCTGAATTTATATTTATATATAATTTATTACATTTATAATTTTTTAATATATATGTAAAATCATTTTTTGATAGATATAAATGAAACTTTTTTGCATGTGTATTTTATTTATAGAAATTTATCATAAAAGTAATTTTGATCTTCAATTAAAGTAGGTATGAAGAATTGAAGATTGTGTGCAATATAAATGAAGGCATGCATGAAGATTATGGGTTTCTATAAAGATAAAGGCAGAAAGTAATGAACCTTTATTAACCATCTAATATATGGTTTAATGGTAAGAGTTTGGAATCAAGAAGTTTGCTTCCACTGTGATTTTAGGTTCGAGCCTTGTGGTTGCTAATATTGATGGCCACTAGAGGTTTATCTGGTTATTAACTTCAGGGTCCGTGGAGATTAATTGAAATGCACAAAAACTAGTCTGGACACCCTACGTACATCTAATTTAAATCAGTTTAATCCTTTAAAACTTTTATAGTATCAAGAAACTCATTTGTAATCACCATTTTATATTAATATAATAAAAAAAACATGAAAGATTATTCAAGATAATGTAGTTAACCATTAACCCATGTCTTTTCTTTGTATAACTTGTGAATTTTCAATTTTTATGTGCTCCTATGCATACACACCTCTTCCTATAAAAACAATAAGGATCCTCGTGGATATATCCAATATAGCTAACGTGAATTGTCGTGATTAATTAATTCGAAATCGTGAAAGGCTAGTGGCGACTATCCAAATAGAGTAAAGATATCCCAACAACTTAATTTTAAAATAAATTAAGTTAAGGTAGATTTTTTTTTTTTATCATCGAAATAATGATTGGCATATAAAAGTTTGGATGATGACACTATACATTAAGACTTTAATTAGTTGACTGCTTCAATTTAATGTATAGTATTCTCGTAATTTAAATACATTTGGATGAAGGTTTCCAAGAGTGGTTAAAATGCTCACCAAACCTGGAGACTGTATCTTTGGTAAGAATTCCTGTTGGGTCTTAAATTTCTTTCATACTTGCCCGTTTGTCTTCGAAAACCTCGTGAATTTCAATCCTAACTAGAACTTCAATGTACTAACTTCATCTGTATATATGTTTTTTTCTCCTGCATTTGAGCTTCTAGAACCCACGTGTTGTACAGATTAAGAATAATTATCCATTCCTTATATGCACTAATTTCATGTGAAGAAGGAACATCAGTTTAAATTCAAATAAAATTTTAAAATAATTAAAATACATGTAAACTAGTTCAAATAATTTACGTAAATAATAATAATAAAAAAACAGATTTTCCTAGCTATAACCATAACGTACACAAGAAGAACTTGATTATATCTCAAATAATCAAGCAGCACGCCAGTTGTTTTAGAAATTAAATTCTTCTTCCATAGTGGGTTTTATGTCTAGTCTCCAATTTATCCCTATAGATTTAATTGCTTCCAATCTGTTTTTATATTTTATTTCATTCTTTAATTTATCATTCTAGTCTATATTTACATATAAACTAACAAAAACACCCTCAGAAGAGAAATTTAAATCTAACCTAATTTATTAAAAAATTAACCTTGAAAAAAATGAATTTTAATATCATATGACAAATCATTAATAAATTAGGTAGGGGTTTAAATTTGTTAAGTTAGGATATTTTATCATTTTGTATAAAAATATATATATCTATTAAAAAATATATTTTAAATGATGATGACGATAGAAGAAATTATAGTTTCGTGAGTGGCCTGCAAAAAGCCTAATTAGGAGAATGAGTTAATTAAGAAGTTCACCAGGTTATGTTACCCTAAACGTATGATCTGCTGAGGTGGAATTAGAAGGGGCTTGTGTTTAGCAAAATTGGTTTTTTTTTTTTTTGACCTTTTTCCCCAGAAATGGACCCACAGAGCTATGTAGGCGTTAGTTGGATCTAATTTATTTTTTTCCTGAATAATATTGATTTTATGGTCTATCTCAATTGTCCCCAAATCTATTGTTATGTTATAAGAGATTAAGCATTAAAAAAGATTATCATAAAATATGAGCCCAAAAAAAAAAACTTTTTAATGGTAATCTTTAATTAAGTAAATTAAGATTTATATATCTCTGTGTTTTTTATGAAATAATTAATAAGTATTAATCCATTTGGTTTTAAAAATTAATCTTTATATTTTCATATTTGTTTATAGCTTAAACCTTTCATTGTTTTTCTGTGGCATTTTAATTACTTTCATTTCTGGAGATTGAAAACAAAAATCAACTTTGATCAAAAGACCAACCTAATTTTGAAGATTAAAAGTACTAGCTTACAAAATTATAAAAAAACACGAGAATTACATTATGATGTCCAAAAAGGAAATATCGATGTGAAATTTAAAGAAAATGAAATAATTAATTCTTAAAATTTATGGTATAATTTTTTATATTTGATTCTACAACTATTAAAAAATCTATGAATATAAACAAAATCATTAACGGACATATGTTGTTGGTATTTTTGCATGGTATTTACTACCGAATTGATTCCATCGCTATTTTTGTCATTATTTACAGACATAATATTTTTGTCGGTAAATACCAAAGGAATTTCAGTCAGAATAAAAGGAATTTAAAAAAAAAATCAAAAAGTATAATGACATGTAATTTTTTATGAACGCTTTTACTGACAGAATTACAGTTGGATTCAAACAAAGAAAACAGTACAGTGATATGTCACTTATACTAATAGAATTGCTGACAGATTAATAGATGAAAACTTTCCATTGGTAATAGTTAATATATAACCTAGTCGACCCTCTCCTCTTATATTTCTCTATCTTCCCCTTTGCAACTAAACAACCCCCCCCCCAAATTTACAACTAACAGCCTCCCTCTCCCTCGTATCACTCTCTCATCTCAACACAACTTATCCTTCCTCGACTTTTCCAGTCAACAATTTTATTGCAGATTTTTCATTTTAAGTATATCTAACATTTTTAAAATTTGAAAACAATTTTGAAATGTCAATTTTTTTATTACATATTTTTATTGTATATGTATTTTGCTTGGATATTTACTTGTTTTTTTTTTCTCTAACAAATTTGTTGTATGAATATATGATTATGTACATGTTATGGTTTGCTTTAGATTTTTTAAAATTATATTTGTTTGTAAATTGTTGAAACTTATGTTGAATTACCGACTTAGGTATATTGTAATGATATAAATATTGCTTGTTTAACAGGTCCGTTTTATATTTTGTCAATTTTATTGTCGAGTTTTAATTTTTATAAATTAATGTGTACAAAAATATATACATATATAATTGATAATGAATTAAGAGAAGTTTGAAAGTAGGTTGATTATTTACTTAACATAGTTAATTAATACATATTGTTGTCATCATTATTTGATATAAATAGGTTGAATAGAAGCCATGGATGATTGTTCATGGATGTATAAGGATTGCGAAGGATGAATTATTGTAATGGAGTTTAGGGTTTTATTAATTACATAACATCTATTTCTAGAAATATTAGTGGACGTGGTATTAAGTGTCCATGTAAGTGGTGTCAAAATAAAAGGTTTCTCCATCCAAATATTGTAATGATGCATCTTCTACATAAAGAGTTTATGGAGGAATACCTATGTTAGTATGCATATGTAGAATCTTTTGTTCCTTATGAGACCATGGTAGAAAGGATGGTCATGTCAACTTCTAGTGCTAGCAACGTGTATAAAGTTGAAACTAACAATAATAATCATTAGAGAACTATATTTATGGATGCGATGAGAATAAATCAGGGTTATGTAGGTCAATTTTCAATTATAGATGAAGAACCTAATGCAGACGCGATCAGGTTTTTTGATTTGTTGAAAGATTTTGATGAACTATTATAAGATGGCTACACAAATCACAATAAATTATTGGTCATTGCATAAACGTTTACCATCAAGTTAGATTATGAGTTGATTGAGGCCGGTTATGACAAAATTGTTGAATGGACAAGAAGTATTTTACCTGAAAGAAACAGGTGGAAAGAGAACTTCTATACTGCTAAGTTCATGATGAAAGCCTTTGATCTAGGATACCAAAAATTTAACATGTGTCCAAACTTCTTCATGTTGCACTACCTTGAAAATGTTGAGCTAATCAAGTGCAAGACATGTAGGCATTCCCATTATAAACCCATAACTAGCATGAGAAAGACTCTTATAGCATATAAAAAACTTAGATAGTTTCCAATTACACATAGACTGCAAAGGTTATTCATGTAATCAAAGACTACTGAGCACATGATATGACACCAATCATATGATGTAGTTGATGAAGTGATGGTGCACACTTCCGACTATGAAGCATGGAAACACTTTAATAGTGTGCATCATCACTTTTCAGCTGAATCAAGGAACGTTTGTCTTGGATTATATATAGACGGATTCAATCCATTAAGGTCATTCACTGCTCCTTATTCTTGTTGGCAGGTTACACTAACGGTTTATAACTTGTCACTAGCGATGTGTATGAGGCTAAAGTTCATGTTTTTATCTACAATCATACTCAGTCCTAATAGTCTAGGCTAAAATATAGATGTTTGTCTTTGACTGTTGATTGATGAGTTAATGAAGTTGCGGTCCTCTAACATATTGACTTATGATGTATCAGCGATATTATTTTTTTATTGAGTGCAACTTTAATATGGACTATCAATGATTTTTTAGCTTATGAAATGATTTCTCGTTGGAGCACGCATGTAAAACTAGCATGTTCATACTGCAAAGAAAACAACAAGGCATTTACGCTAACAAATAGGGGTAAAGCATCTTTTTTTTTTTATTATTATTATTATCATCGACGTTTCTTGCCAATGGATCACAAGTACAAAAAGAACATAAATGATTTTTTATTGGTAAAGTTGAAAAGGATGTTACACCTCCGTGTCTTTTGATGAATAATTATATAACATGGTGTCAGAGTATGGTGACATTGGTTTGCTTTCCAATCAAATAATCAGTCATTTCTTAGAGATATATACTCCAGCAAGTTGCAGGCACAACATATTGAGAGGCTTGAAACGAATATTATTAAGACAATATGCAAACTTAAGTTAATATTCCCTCCATTCTTTTTTAACTCTATGGAGGGTATACCCATAAATTTACTGTATGAGGCAAAAGTTGGAGGCTTGATCCAGTATAGATGGATGTATCCATTCGAGAGGTTAGAGATTACATATATAATATAATCTTCAATATTATTTTCATTATTTTTGTTAATTGAAAATATTCATTTTATTTCACGCAGGTACTTGTTCAACCTTAAGAAAAAGGTAAAAAAAAAAAGACGCATATTGAGGCATCGATATGCAAGGCCTATATTATCAAGGAGATCTCAACATTTATCTTACACTATTTCGAGCTTCATTTAAGAACAAGAATCAACCACGTACCAAGGCATAACGATGGTGGTGGAGTGCCTTCGAGTGGGAACGTGTTAATACTCTCTAATTCTGGATGACCCACATAAAAAAAATGATGTTAGGGGAAGATATTTGTGGGAAATAGAATTTGAACAAACACATAATTATATGTTGTATAACTGTGATAAACTGAGACATTTTATTCAGTAAGTATATTACTTAAACTTTGTTATTAATAGACTATTTATCTCATGTAATATCACAAAATCATACAGTATTAAATACCTCATGGGCAACATCATCACTATTTACTGTCTAATAACTCACAACTGATCGAATCTCAAGTCTTTCAATTCCAAGATGAACAATTTGTGAAGTGGTTCAAAATACATGTAAGTACTATCACAAACTCATTATCTATTGAGGTACTTAATTTCATTATAGAATTCTTGATCACTATTCATTGTTGTACTTAATATACTAGGTTTATAAAATGGAAAGGAATGCTAGCACTACATTGTCTCTACTAAGTCTAGGTCCTGAAAGAAAAAAAAAAGTGTTACAACAAGTATTTGTTAATACGTATGTGTTTCATACTGAAGAATATGGGCAATGTAGAAAGACATATAACAGTGAGGTTTGTGTTAAGGGATCGACTTTTAATGAGTTTGAAGTTGACAATTATTGGAAATTGGAAGAGGTAATTAATTATAATATCATAGCGAGTAGAATAAAATATTTTTATTCAAATGTTATTAGTATGACACCACTAACAGAGTTAATAGAGTAGATCCCTTTCATGGTTTTGTAAAATTAACTCAAAAGCTAGACTCTGTAACGTTGATGGCGTCTTTATTTTTGCCAAGTAATACCAACAAGCTTATTACACATACACCCTTTCCTTTAAAAAGGATCGTTAAGAGTTGTTTGGTTATCCATATTGAAAACCAAACCCAGGGGTCTTGTTGAGGTTGTTCAGGATGAGAACGATGACTCAAATGTTGGAGATGATATCTTTCAAGTAAGTGAGTTGGTTGAACTATATCGAATTGCTCCATCGATTGACTTGGACAAAAATTCAAATTTTCGCATCTTCGATAATATTTTTATTAGTGTTGACGCTGAGAAATTAAATGTTGCTCTAAGCTCTAGTGGATAATCATAAGTTGATGAAGATGATGATAACAATGATATCAACGTAGAAGATTGTTGACGATAAGTCAATTGAAGAAGAAGAAGACAATTCTGACTAACTATGAAAACATGAAACTACTATAATGCCAGAAATAATAATGTAATATATAGTTATCAATGAAATTATCAACAAAGAAGTATTTATTTTATAATTATTATATGAACTGATGTTATTATGTTGTGCGTTCAGCTTTCAATTCAAGCATTTGCAAGATGGATAGATAGGCAATGCTGATGTAATATGTCATCCACTGTGCATAACACCGATAGAAACACTGACGGATTGTGTCCATCAATATATTCCAAAGGCAAAAGGAATTGTTCCTCTCCTTCTAGAATTGTTCACTGTCAATGTCACCGATGGAAACACTAATAGTTTGTGTCCATTGATGTATTTCAGAGGTGATGAGAATTGTTCCCCTCTCATTGGAATTGTTCATTATATAGAACATTGATGAAGACACCAATGATTTGTGTTTGTCAGTGTATTTTAGAGGCGATGAAAATTGTTCCTGTTCTCGTGTCGGTGGCAATTAAAGTTCTGTCAGGTTCCTGAGGAAATAACCAACATAATATGAATTCTAATGCGCGGGTAATTAATGCATCTCTAACTGTGTACTATTTATAATTTTTTACTGACAGAATCATGATGGACCGCCAAAAAACTGGAGGGTTTTTTGAAAATTTTAGTGTGAAATGAAAATTTCAAGGTAAATATACCAAGGAAATCATCAACAGATTAATTAAAAATAATCTTATTTAATAATCCATCGGTAAAAATATAATATAAAAACCAACAAGTAGTGAATCTTTTGAGTTAATTTTTTTTTCTCATTTTCCTTTTTTTTTTAGTTTATTAACAATGTATTTTCATTGTTTTTGTTTATTTATCATACATAGATAAACTCTAAAATTAAGCACGCCATTAAGGTAAGCATTTTTCATTCCTAAAGCTTGTATTTGTTTTTGGTCTATTTCTTTTGTCTACATTGCAATAATGTTTTATTATGTTTGTTGAATTTTAATTGTCAATGTTAAATTTGTGGTATAAATGTTAATTTAATTTATAGGATTAAATTATTATTTTTCTATTTTATCATCTACATTGCAATAATGTTTTATTGTATTGTTAAATTTTATTTGTTGTTGTCAAATTTGTAGTATAAATGTTAGTTGAATATATAGGATTAAATTTAATTATAAGGAACTATTGTCAATTTAGGATTAAAAACATTGTCACGTTGTAGAAATAAATTAGAATCAACTAGTTTGTAGCATATATTTTGTATATTTGCAGGATTGAAAATTCTTGGTAGTCTTTAGTATATGGAAGGTGCTACCAAATATTTTTTTAAGAAATCAAAATTGATTATGCAAATATTCATTAAATTTGTGTAGATGTATATGGAAAAATCAACTTCACGTCGTGAGCACATGATCACAACTAGTTCTTGTAAAAGCAATGATGACATGTCATTGGGTGCCGAGCAAGAAAAGGCACCTACATCGACTCACAATGTTGCCTCGTCTAGTGATGTTCCACAACGTAAAGGTGATGTCTTTTAACATCAGGATCCATTTACCTATAAATATGAGACACATTGAAAGGACGATCTTTTAATGTAAAATTGATTATGCAAATATTCATGAAATTTGTGTAAATATATAGGGAAAAATCAACTTCATGTTGTGAGCACATGATCACAACTAATTCTTGTAGCAGCGATGATGACGTGTCATTGGGTGCCGAGCAAGAAAAGGCACCTGCATCGACTCACAATGTTGCCTCGTCTAGTGATGTTCCACAACGTAAAGGTGATGTCCCTTCACATCAGGATCCATTCACCTATAAGTACGAGACACATTGAAAGGACGACCTTTCAATGTAAGTTTGTTTTACTTTGAGTTTATCTGTGTTTAACAATTTATAAACTAATATTTCATTAATTTTATCAATTTTCAGGTTCATAATTATTGAGGCTGTTCGAGTAATAATATCAAAATTTAAATCATTAATGGAGATTTCATTGTTTCAATGGAGTCGAGTTTTCAAACATCCTGATTGGAAACCTCATGTCGATGCATAGTTTTTAAGATTTTAGGTTATATTGTTAATGCAAGGGTAAATTTGAATGAGATAGAGAAAATGATAATATTGTGAGGAGGGTTCGGAAGAATCATGCTACAACTAGGCAACAACAAAAACAATATGATAATTATTTTTTAATTTTAAATATTAAAATTGCTTTTGTCATTAACTTATAGAATATGTTTGTATCATGTAGGTTGCGTGATTTTTGATATGAGGAAAAAAAAAAAAACTAAAACATATGTCAGGAAAAATGCTATACCAGGCTAGAATGATATGGTGGTTTGAAAGGATTTCAGATCAACATACATCTTGGAGGATACATGGATGTAATATATTCATCTCAGAGCTAAACCACTAGTGTTTTTTTTTTTTAATTGACATAAATGACATTACTGATGAACAATTTCTGTTTATAAATCCGTTAGTAATATTTTTATTAATGGATTGTTAATGTAAATATTAAGAGAAATTTTTATTGATAAAACTGTTAATTCTAGTAGTGCGTGTAACTAAAAATATCTATATTTTTTATATATATCTAATGGAAGACTACTCTGTACACATAGCATTTCTATGATCAGACAAAGATTTGGTGTAATTAAGTGAGGAACAAAAAGCATCAATAAAGACATTTCTATAATTAACAAGAAGGTGCATGTGATGACCCCACCTCTCAGCATTTTGAAAGGCTCTTTGTCTCATTGGAGGCAAAGAATACTCACTTTTGCATTTAACAATACATGTAATATATGCAGTCTATCAATTACTTCCAAATCTCATGTATTTATTATATATTTCATCACCTAATTTTGACCTCTTGTTTTTTCAAAAACTTCTAGTTTAATATGCAACTTTGTTGAACATTATAAAAGTACAATATGAATCGTTTCATCCTTTCTCTATTAAAAAAGATTCATCCTTAAATCTACAAGGATATAGTCATTTGTTTATTGAAATAAAAAAACTAGGCATTTGAATCTGATATTCTAAACTCATATGCCCTTGGATATTTTGTCTAGGACAATGTGTGCCTAGGCTTTTTGTTAGATATCCCTTTATTTATTTTCTTTATATCTTTGAATCAAATTTTCTTTAAATCAATCTACTAAAATAATATTTGAGGGATTATACAATTAAGTCATTGTTTTTAAGAAGATTAGAGTTTTTTATTATGATATTAGCAATTGATTTATGGATAGTTATGTGTTTACCAAATATGCATAATTTTTAAAATATTTTTTTCATTGATATTGAATGAAAATAAAAAATATATTTTTTATTGTAAATCTTTTATATTTTTCAAATTTATTGTTCTTATATTTTTCAGGTAGGTGCATAAAATCGAACAATTCATATTGTATTTTTAATACTTTCTTTCACAATCACAATAATTTTTACTTAAAAATAATGATTCTTATTAAAAATGCATGTTTTCATCAAAATAAAAAAAAGAAATGAATAAATTATTTTTTATTAAAAATATACATTTTTTAAATTCAAATTCAATTTTTTTTATTGTTCTTACTTTTCTTTAATAAACCATACTACTAATAAAAAAAGCTATTTTGTTTCTCGAAAAAAAGTTACATAAATATAGAAAAAGATAGTTTTTTAAATATTAAATATTCTTTCATAATTTTGTTCTTTTTTTCTACAAATATCTATTTTATTATCTATAATTAAATAAAAAATAATTTTTAAAAATATCTCACGATGTGTGCAATTAATTTCGTTAGTAATATATAGTTATACAAAATAAATGGAAAAGCTTAAAAAAATACATGTAAATAAAGTTTGTTTTATAGCATTTTTGTGAATTTTGCTTTTCCGTGGCGGTCAACATGGACCAGTTGGTATGGTTAGGCACTGATTTTAAAGAAATGTGAACGCATGAATCTTTTAGTCGACGACATGTACCACATGCTTAAGATAACTCCTTTTCTTTTAGTCGACATGTCAACATGGCCCAGATGGTATGGATAGGAATTCTTAGTATGTTTGGTTTTTCAATTTGCGCTTGTGTTCCGTGGCTTAGCAGGGAAAGTAACTTGTTTTTTTTTTTTTTTACTTGAATTCAATTTTTTTTATATATATTTGTCATCTTCATGATATCTTACTTGTTTATTATAGGTTTATAGGATATTCAATGAATCCAGAAATTAATTGTTATGCGCGTAAACTGGTCTGAATATTCCGAGTTATTAAAAAGAAATAGATCAATTTTAAATAGTATATCAAATTGATTTAGATCCAAAGTATCTTGTGTGAACATTTCAATTTATTAAATTTGTTGAATAGGCAGCGTTCATAACTTTATTTTTTAACTAAACTAATTGGTACTTTGAGATTCCCTTATGCATGATAAAAAAAACAATATGATGTAATTCATTTAAAATTAAACAATTTATATATTGTGATGGAAAATATTAAATAATTATAAGTTTATGTTTTTCTATTTATTAATTGTACTTAAACAATGGCTTTAGATTAAATAAAGATATATTTATAGCAGTCAAGTTTACTAGGTCACATTAGATCAATCTCTTTACAATTTAAGAACTTCATAATATTTTTTTATTTGCTTTCTATGTGTTTATCATAGTCTTATGACCGAGATTCCGGGTTACAACGATTGACTCAAGTTTTTTTGTCTTATTTTAGTTGATTTTTTTTTTCAGTTTCATTCTTAAATATTGATTTGATTGTGAATTATGCTTCATAATTTATTTTGGTCTGCATTCTATGATGTTATTTGATCTCATGATCCATGTCATAAATGTGATCGATTGACTTGGGTAGCTTGTTGTGTTCTCTTTTTATTATTTTTTTTAATTTTATTCTTTAATATTTGACTGATTGAGAATTGAATTTCGTAATTTGTTTCGATTTGCTTTTCATAGGGTTATCTCAGTCTTGTAATATAGGTCTGATAAGTTGACTTGAGTTGACTCAGCTTATTTTTTAATTGAATTTTGTTTTCAATTTAATCCTTCAATATTAGGTTGATTGATAATTGAATTTAATAAATTATATATATATATATATATATATAGGGTTATTATCATGATCTGAGTAGCATATTTGCCAGATTAACCCTAGTTGATTTGAGTTTATCTAATATGTTGTTGTTTTAATATTTTTTTAAAAAAATTATTATCTTGATTTTTTTAGTCAAACTATATTTTTATCAATCATCCAATTATTATTTTTGGACTTGCCAAGTCAACCATGTCAATCACCATATAGTTTAATTTTTTATGCTACAAAACTAGTCTATCATCGGAACCTCCAAGATATAATTTTGACTTTACTATTATAAAAAATAATAATTTTGTAGTATGACCATGAAGACCAGGTCGAACCTAAACGAAATGTTGTTTCTACATTATTCTGAAATAAAAAAGGATGGGGGATTTAAATAATTAAAGAAATGAAATTTTGAAAATAAAAAATAAATAAATTGATATGCTGTTAACTCAGTTCAAGGATTCATACATCCATTCCTATAAATTTGTTGATCATTGAAGTAAAAATAAACATTCTTTCATGTCAAACAAGTAAATTCGATATCCTTTAAAGCTAAATGGAATCAAGGAGACTATCACCAAATTAATTAGACAAAGCTTTCTAATAAATTTCTTCCCATCAAAAAAATTTAATATTAAAAATCATTTCTCATTCACTTTGCAGAAGCCTTAGGAGCAAAGTTTGTTAAATTTGTTCTAAGCAACCGTTCAAAAATTTGACAATTTAACTTAGTTTATTCTTCCATAATAAATTAAAATGAGACATACAGCAATCAAGTTAGTTCTTTTGTTTCTTACTCTAGTCCCTAACAACAATTATGAATTGAAAGAAACTAGAAAACATGCATGTCATCTCAAAACAATTCAATTATCTTGAATAGAAATTAATAGCATAATTCTAAAAAAAAAAAATAAGTACTTGAATCTGAAAGAATTACAATGTCAATATTACTTCTCACAACTTGATAATATAGATGGTGTCCATTCTCCTTGAACCAAAATTGATAATTAGTTGCTCATGGTTTTTGAAAATTCCAATAGCAAAAATGATCTCTCCTGAAATCACTATAGACAAAGAACGTCATAGTTGTTTTTTCTCTTTTTCTATTTATATCCCAATAGATAACCTTCATGAAAAGCTATTAAAGTTAAAGATTAAAAGGTTACAGGCTATAGAGAAGATCCATATGATCTTATAAGATTTCTTCTTAAGATAAGACTCTCAAATGTTAGTTTCTCATCTGATTAGGAGATAAAACTCATCTTTCATCTTGTATCAAGAGATTCATCTTGAAAATAATTTTATTTGATCTAGAGCTCTTCACAAAAGTTATATCCCTGAATGTGTAAATAGATTTGAGCTATTGAATCACTTGACTTCAATATTTAAGCTCAAGATAGAAACATTTCAATGTTAAATATGAGAAAAGAAAATTTTGATACAAGTAAGTTTTCGGTTTTATTTTTGCAAGTTTATTTAGAAGTCCAAATAATCTTGAATTTTTTCCTATAATATCTTTTTAAAAAGCTTGATATGTGCATTTTAACTTAGATTAAACCCACGTTCACTTTATAAAACTCTAACTTGGTGAAAAAAAAACTATCACAAGAAGTAAGGTATGAAACATAAAATGCATGATTTATTATCTTTCATCAAATAATTAACAAAGTCTTTTAGGTATGCTAAACTTATAAAATAACTTCCAATAAGCTCAAAACTTCTTAAAA